>DWUN01000722.1:0-20335 GCA_018249975.1 Passova gellias
CATGGGCGACAGCGGCCACTCGTGACTGCTGCCAGCTCGTTCGCTACTCTCTTAGTATAAAAAAAAAAAAAAAAATATCGTACATGATATACCAGAAAATTTGGGCTTGCAACATTCTCATTTAGTGATATAGAATAAGTAATAAAGCCACAAACACGAAACAATAAATGAACACGTGTTTCTCTGAAATTTGCAAAATTTTGGTTTGTTCAAACTTTTCCCCGTTTGAAAGTCCGCCAGCATTTGCGGTCTCACTCAAAGTTACTTTTAGGTAAACATTATAATATACAAAAGTAAAACACAAACCTGTTCACAGAACATGTACTGGCAGGTCATGACTGGCGAGGTAAATATAGGTAAAAAAGTATCAGTTTCTATTGATTATACATAATAAGTACTAATTAATCGTCTATATATACATCGTCTTTGCCTCTAAGAGTACAAAGATTATTTCTAAAACCATTGTCAAGTAACTATTTTACAACTAATCAGAATTTACGGTTATTTACACCACTTTCTTAATACACGCCGGCAATTTCATTTTAAAAGCTTTCTATTCGTAAATATTGACAACTAAAACCTCAAATCAAAACATGATAAAAGCTATGGCATATCTGGATTCGCTGAAAATCAACACAGTGGTTAAGACCGTGGCAATATGCCGAGCTATCCGTTCCTGGTGTACTACGCCACATACAAGTACAACATATAAATTATATCCGTATGTTTTTGTACCCCGTTTTTTTGCTTTCATTGTTCGTTTTGAAATATTTTTTTACACGACTGTTGATACTTTGATACTTGATGTTGATACTTTTATGACAACGTCTGGGTGTATACATAGCAAATGTATATGTGCTCAACACAGAAATATTTATTCTGGATGGGAATCGAACCCAAACCTCTGGTTTTGCAATCAGTGTCTTGAATCACTTGACCACGAGGCGATTCCGCTCTTTATTTCTACTTGTGAATTTTTTTATGATCTGTAGCACGTATAAGACTTTTTAATGTCTTTGTGTCATAGAAATGGTACAACAGTTTTATTTAGTTGCTCATTCAGATGTTAGGTTCGTAAACAAGAAAATGGAAAGTATTCCGCGACGTACATAATATTTGAGATTGCTCAGCTCGGAAATAAGCAGAATAAAATAAAAAATAATTGTATCGTACAAAAGGCTGCACTTAAGAAACCCAATTGAAGTAAAAACGGGTTTAGGAACAGTTTTTAGATTCAAGTATGTTTAAAAAACGAAGCATAATTAAATACGCTTTTTTGAGAATTCAGAAATAATGAGTCTTGCGTTCGGGAGTTCATTTAATCTATGAAAAAACAAGCAATTGTTCCCTTTTTTGTAATAAGAAATGTTACGTCCTTTTATATAAGAAAACATGTATTGTACACGTACAATATACAAATGTTACGTCCTTTTATATATCATGAAAACACATAGAACTGTCTAAATATTTGAACAGAAGGAGGCCAGCAGCCCATAGACTGGAGAAAATCGTGCTATGAAATATTTTAGGACGCCCGACTTTAGCGGAACGACTAGGCCTAGCACTGAAATACTTTTTTCAATCATCTAACTGCTTCATTGCCGGACTCGCGTAGTCGACTGAGAAGGTTTTAAGGCCATAACAAACGGCTTTCGTCACACTCTTTTCTTTCAACTTTGTAATGGAGAGGTGAGCAGTCACTATGACTAGTTATTAAATTAGTGTAAAATAAACTGGAACCAAAAATCTTTTCGCTTTTCAGGAACACTGAAATTATCTATTAAATATTTTTTCGGTAAAATTTGTCTTCAATTGATGTTCACTAATAATTTTATTAATAATATAGAGCGACAAGTTGAAGCTTGTAAATCATGCCCGACTCCTTGTTAATTAAATTTAGACGTTGCTGTTCACTCAATTAACACGCTTTCCTACATCCCCTTGCCTTAAGAAAGGGCTGAAAGCGCCTGTTTCTGGAAACAACTTCCCAGATTTCTATGTGCTATAGATAGATTGTTTCATTCAATTATAAGTATAGCTTTTTAACGAAAGACTTTCTAATTTTACATAAAATTTGTTTAAATAAAAGTTTTACATAAAATTTGCACGTCAAGAAAGATGAAGGTGAAGTACACAAATTAACATTTTAAGAACAAAAGCCAACGAGGTGTTGTTCATTTAAGATTATTTTTAATATTTTTTTGTACAAGATAATAAATTGTCCTCAAAAGAATTTATTACTCATAGAATGAGAATTTACGCTTTGATATTACAATAAAAAACCTTTCCTAACATACACTACATGGCCCCTGGTTAAAGAATACTGCAATTAAAATATTCTAATTTTATACTGAAATATAAAATAATAAACAGGTCAATTAGCCATCAACAGTAGGCACCTTTATTTCCTCAAAAGAAAATATATTCCTTTGAAGATCAACTTGTCTTTGTCTAATCGCCGGCTTAAAATTCCTTTGATAAATTTATAAGCCTTCTGAGATATTAATAAGAGAATTCGGGTTTAAAATTTAAGCTGCTGCTTGAAATTTAAAAAAAAAATTCAAAATATGAATAAGAGACCTGAAGTAAATAAGGGTCAATTATAATTTCTTTACCTAATTTAAGAAAAGAAAACATAACAGTATGTATTCCTTTATTAATTTGGCTAATGTTATTATACACTATCTAAACGTAATCTCTTTTCGTTATTTTAGTTTGTAAATAAATAGATGAAACCATTTACATCCTACTTCTAGATACAATTCTAGCTTACTTCTTAAATACATACATACCAACGTTTTTGTGTTACTTTTTTAAAGAATGATATCTAAACACTTATCTATAAATTAGATTAACATCAAACTAAGATTTATTCTACGTATTCTATGTGCGTTGGAGAGAATTTATTAAAAAGAAATTGACATAAATATATATATTCATATTGAAATGACAATATTTTTCTGTAAATACTATGTATCTTTACAAAAGCAGAGCAAGTGTACAAACATAAAAAAGTAGGAACCGCCCGAAGCTAACTTTTTCAAAAACAATTTTTTTATTATCATTAAACGACTGTTTTCGTTTAAGTGGTCCTCGAGTTCTGTCTATGCATATTGCTTAAGTACCGCTTCGTGTCCAATGAGCGCCAAGCTGACCAGATTAAACTGACCTATATACAGAACAAATCGAGAACAAACCTTACGAGTTATAAAAGTTTTGCTAATTGTTCACGCTTGGACAAATTTTAAAATGTCTTCACTTGAATTGAATTAATTGGCTTAAAAGTATATTAGAAACAAATAAATTCTTACGGTGTCACAGACTGATATGAATCTCTTATATGCCATCTCATTATGAGAATTTCAAAAGGCTTCAAAAACACGCAGCCTTTCAAATATTTTATAACCGTCCCGAAAATGTCCGACACGGTTTAACCTTCAATATGTAATTGTGACAACCGGAACAGACTGTACATCATTGCCACTACTACATAGTAAAATATTTGAATATGGAACAAATGTAAGTTAAAAACTTTTAACAAAAACTGACCAGAGGATTTCCATTTTTCCTGTTGCTAATCTTAAAAATGCTTACGTAATAATTTTTAAAATCAGTTTCAGCAATTTTAGGGCCAATACACATAATAATAATCGCAGCCACCGAGTTAAATTTCATTCCTAATGAGCACTTGTAATAAAAGGCACTGATGAGACGGCTACGGTGCCACTAAGGGCCTGAATAAGTGGTCGGATCAACGTTCGTAGCTAACCATTCGAGTTTTGCACAGTCGAGGGAATCTTTTGATCCCTGCCTTCAGTGAAGTTTTTGCCGTTGTATTTTCTAGTGAGGTTAATCCGCACTATTGTCCATTCTCAATCGCCGTGTCGCTTAGACCTAAAATAAACTTATGGAAAATGGTTGCCGTTCGAGTTGTGTGTATATGACTATATTAAGTAAGAGAGAGAGGAGTAGAATAAATTTTAACGAGACTGAAAATTTACCACCAGTGGTCAAAATCGCACGTTGTGGCTACGGTCTTTAAAGGATCTTTAAAAGATCACGAATAAATAACTATTTCTCAAATTCACTGTATCTTCTATCATGGCGCTTTCTGTGGTTCTATAGAAACACATGATAGATTTAAACAACATAAACAAATTTGAAAAAGTTCCAGAGGGCTATAAAATATAACAAAAGACATGGCATTGATAATGTAGGTTAACCTCAAAAACGTATGGTGAAGTTCATCCCTGTTACACCATGATGACCTACCAGATAGCCAGTGCGTCATAATGAATTTAGTTACACACTATTGATCAAAGTAAAGTGACGATACGGCCTTTTATAGAATATACAAAGTTGAAGCCGGTTTATTTTCGGTAGCATTTTGCGCCATAAAAACGTTATAATTAATAGGAAGTTAGCGTTGAAGTTTTGTTTTAAATATCCAGATGCAACAGACGCTTAGCATTCAATACTAGTAATATCTCGGGAAAATTTTACACACCCCCATCTAGTCCGAAACTAGGCAGAACCTGTGTAATGGTATTAATTTTTTTTTTTATTGTGTTTCCAAAATATATTATTGATAACACTAAAACTGGTCAGTAGCCAACAAAAAAAGAAGAGGAAAATCAACTGACAAAACGAGAAGAATAACGTATTATTTTAACGTTACCTATTTATGTTTAAATATATAAGTTCATACAATTCTATTATAAAAATGGTTTTGTACGAGTATAGATAGGTTTTGTAGTACGTATGTACGAGTATAGATAATTAATTTTTACGCCGTTATAGCGGGCCTAGTCTAGTTTTTCAACTGAATTTAAATACGATATTTTTTAAATGCTTTTTAAATATATAAAGCAGTAATTAAAGCCAGTTTAAATTCAACCGTGAACTCGTTTTATACAATGCAGAGGAACACTCGGGTCGAGAGGTAGCCTCTTAAGCCGGCTGAGTCAGCGGTATGTTACCAAAAGAAAATCCTGCCTTCCTCTTATGAAAATTAATTAAGCAAATTTTTAAAATGCACACCAGTGGCTTCTTAACCTACATTTAGTTAATAGGTAAATTTGTTCTGCAATAATACTTCTATATTCTATGATGTAAGATGATTCCCATTAGAAATTCTAAAAGCTTCAAACAATTGAGTACTACACTATTACGCAAATCGGTTTCCAAATGTCAAGATGCGGTCAATCCAAAGTATTAAAAGCGTGCCAGATTATATATATATATATATATATATGAGTAATGGATCATTTTCAACTTGTATACATATACGAAAACTATATTTATGCAAATTTAAATATTACTAACTACTTGGATTTAATTAATTTGTCATCGATTAATAAATCTATAATCGGTCGATCAATCAGTGAGTATGCAACTTCAAATTCGTCTCAATTCAACACGTCATTCCGTCATTCTTAATGAGTTTGCTTACCACCTAAGCGATAGTGTAATATAGCGACAGTAATTGTTTATTTAAATTTTGTTAACAAAGCTCAGTAATAATTTGTTTGTGTTATGCCGTGTTCAAATTAAGACGAACAAAAAGGAAGGTTTCAGCACAACTTTTTACGAAAACAACATTGTGGCAAAATATTTTTTCTTGGAATTTTTTCCAACATCGCGCATTGTAAATAATCACACAATTCCGTTTATAATACTTTAACAAGCGTGTCTCAAGGGCCATAATAAAGGAGTGAAGAAATAGGTCAACATGTTATTCATATAAGCTTCTACTCACTATCTTAGACCGATCTTGTCGGGGTCTTATGTGATGCTCGGGTTTGTTTATGTTATTTTTACGTCATGGAGGTAACAAATGGGCGTGCGTTTACCTAATCGTAAGAATGTGACAGACTTAAAATACTGCCATATAGTATTTCCAGAAGCGTATGATGCCATCTTTTTTTTTAAATATCGCTTACATTGTACCGTGCAATCAAATACATATTTACATATGAATATCACAATATGGACATACACATCAAGTAGCCCGATGACCTAAGCTAAAAATATTGTAAGGACATAAAATATCGCAAAATGTTCAGCGCAACATACATTTTGCAATGTACGTTGGACATCTTAATATTATGTTAGAAAACAAGATTCGTTATTTAATTACTCCTAAATATGTAAATGAACATTGAGCGATATATCAGTGCATTAGGACATGCTTTCCTGTCAATTACAAAGAGGTTTCTTTTACATAATCTAATTAAGCACCAAGCAGAATATTCTCAGTTTTAAATTTAATATACATAATAAACATTTTCGCGTGCAGCATATTCCATAAACAAACTGAAAACTTTGAGAGCTAAATTAATCTATCGTTAACAGAGTGGAAAGCAACTGAGCCACTTAGAACTTTAACACGACATCACTGAACTGTGAAGAAATAAGTTTTTATTATATTATAGATAAAGGCCGCTGACGTGCTTCCCTTGGAATATAAACTAGTATTTTCTACGAGGAGACTTAATATTTGCTTGAAATTAATTACGTTCTAACCCCCAAGGAGCTATATTCATACACATCGTGTCATGTGTAAATTTAGTTATCCCACTCTCCATACATACATGACAGTGAAAGTTGGTCATTACCAACTTCCACAGAACATTCGGTGCTTTTATCGCTTTTGATAGAGGGTAGTATTTAAAGAGTGTTCTTTAAATTGAAAATGGAACATGATTAGTCAATTGATAATAAAACCTTTTACAACCCGAATTGCCAATACATAAAGAATATTATTCTTTTATTTTTAATTCCGTCAATACTACCATTTTATATTCATTATAATTGTACGAATTCCATATATATTGTAAAGCGAATCCTTAAACGATAACGGATCACGAACAGTTGTTAATGTTAAGTAGATAACACAAAAGGATAAGTCCCACATAATGACGTAATGTAATCTCTGTATTTAGTGCCAACGTAATCACGTTAAGACGCCGTGCAAACATCGGCGACATTTCCGCCGACGCGGCCGTGACGCCAAATTCTATCCAATCCAAAAAGTTTTAAAACACTTCTTACATTCTAAGATCTAAAACTAAATATGCAATTTATTAGAATTTCTTGAGGACCAGAAGTCTTTTAAAATATCAAATCAATACTTGTTTGTCCGTATTTTATTGGCTGCCATACCGTTTACCAGTATGCCATAAAACGTTGTCAAGTTATTGCTTGCATTTGTGAAAAGTTTATACTAGTAGGTATAGAAATGTGATGTTTTGATCATTAGATTCAAATTGTCTTAGAAAATTTCAATGACGCAGCTTTCTTCACGATATTGCCCTTTATTGTTATAGCGAGCGATATTTAATCTGAAAACCTAATGTAATAATAAAGGAGAAAAGCTTGTCAAAGCTCCACATCTTCTTTTTATGTTGTCTATCCTACGGCATAGTTGTTTTCAATTCGCAATAAATCCTATGTCTACTTATATTATAAGTAGTAGTTAAGCTCGTCGGATTTCGATAAACAAAGGATCATGCCATTGTTCGGGACTTACGTGATTTTAACTCTATTCAAACAAAAATAAATGTAAATAAATAACTCTTCAAACTCTTAGAAATGAATTACGAAAACATGTTTTCCTTACATCGTAAACGGTAACGAAGCAATTAAAACAAATATATAGCAAATAAATTTGTCGTTTAAATGTTCGAAAAATTCGTAGCTCTTTTAGCAGCTATCACAGTGACAAAATAAGTTATCGGTGTAGTAACTAATGCTATGTACGGTGTAGGAACTCCCGTGTCGTTGATTAATGACGTTACATGGCCCATATCCGTTGTACCTGCTAAAGAATTTTTCCGAGTCAACCTTGACTGTAATCGCCCTTACGGTCACCGAAAAATTTAATTGCACATTTCTTCTTCCCTTCCTTCGTTCCTTGTCAACACAAAAAGTTCAAAGGCCAAACCAAAATACAACGACAGGTACAGGTTTTTTTATTTAAGTAACCCGCAAATGAATGGCTCCGATTTTTGTATGGTTTTAACGAACAACGTTGTAGAAGACAGCTAAATAATAATTAATAATACGCTTTCGATTGGTGATAATTATTTTTTGATGTCCCTTTTATAAAAAATCTACAAAAATTAATAAAGGCTTTCGAGTTTGTAATTTCCGCTAGAGACGCTAGTGACTATGGAAGTCTGAAAAAATTTCATGTATCACTATAGATATTGATTGCTGTTGAATTTTTTTTTTTCATGATTATTGTGAATATTTTGCAATAGCCTATCTATTTCAAAAAAGTTTTATCCTTCGCACACCTATATCCTCCTTTATTTCCTAAAAGAAACTGCACTGCAACACTGGGTATACTCAATATTCTTGGTATTCTGTTTCACTACAGAATATATTATGTGTCTGTTTGCGTCGCACCTTTCTCTGCTCTAAGCAAATAACACGGTATTCCACGATCAACCGTCATTTTTTCATGTGGAATGAAATGTGGAGGAAAAGTCTACTCCTATGTATGCCAGCTGGACTCAAAACATTACAACGAAAATAAATTTAGCGAAGGTAAAACTTTGATTGAGGGTCTTTGAATTTTACGTATTATGTTTTAAATACAATCTACACACAATTCGCCTAACGATTATTATTATACCAAGCAAATGTAAAGTTACTATTTCGTGAGTAAATAATTTCTAATTGTTGCGCTCAACATACGATTGCATACTTCGATCATATATGGATATGAATGGATATATGTGAACAAATACAAAATCATTTACACAACGATATACGCCCACAATTGATATCAAGTTTCGCCTTTTTAAAATACGAAACATGACATATGGTTGCATACAAATCGTCCAACATAATGTTTTACATCATTTAATAACATTATCAGTACCTACTTACGAATGGAAGTAGGTATTCAAACAAAACAATAAATTATTATCGTTATTATTTTACCACAAATCTGCACACAAAAGAGAATGCTAGTAAATAATAAAGGCTTATAATTATTTAACGATAGATGACAATAAAATTACTCCAAAAGAAAGGTAATATAAATATAAGCTAACATCCGAATGAACGTTATTGTTAATCGAAAACGACACACGTATTTGCTTCATAATGTTTCATGTAAGTTTTGTGCCGGAATTGCATGTAAGTTAGGCAATTTGCTATTGATTTTTGGGTTAGAATTGTAGTCACGTTCGAAGTGGCCCATGTGCGAAGGCTCTGAGAAATATGTTCAATGGTAAACTTGCTGGTTTCCGATATAACATTAATTGAAGCCCTTACGGTTCATAAGCTCTTATTAAGGAATACGCATTGGCATCCCGAATAGCCCAGGGAACACGATTAGATGAGTCGTAAAAGCAACGACCAGTTGCCGCAACGATCATTTCCCGCTAGAACCTACTTCATAGGGTATGTCGGTCATTTTAAATATTACTGTTAATATCTGGAAGCGTATATAAATCTATATTCAGATTTGACGAATATTCTCTACAGCCAACGAGATTCTGTTATAGTCGGCAGAGATAGGGGTCAAGGTTTGATTCTCGGAAGGTCTAAATTATAAGTTAAGCTTTTTGTACCAGCTCTAACGTGTTCATTTAATCCACGAAACTGAAAGGTTTTAGTATGACACTGTAAGGGTTAAACATTATTTTTTAGCTACCATTTATTTCCGTCACCTCACAAAGCATCTCTTATTTTACGTAGTTCGCTGTTTATTTATTAATGTGCAATGTTCGCTCGACGGAACCAGAAATGGGTAGATTTTTATTTATTAACATCCATTATATCTCTCATCTATTATTTGAATACTCGTGTATTTTCGCAACGCTATTTCAATTCTTATAATTACGTATAACCTAATCGGTAACAGCACATGTGTATAAAAGTTAACTATTTATTACAACTTTATTGAATTTATAAGTATCTTAGTTATATCAACTTAGTTTGCTTTGTGTTAACTAAAAGTTGATACATTTTAGAGAACTCAGCCTAGAATTAAGTTATTTATCAAGAAATGTAATAAAAATGATTGTTAAGCTTGTTTTACATTCTTTTATCTATACGAACTGAAAATATATTAGGATACATATACGAAATATAAAAAATAAATGAGGAGCCGATTTTTTCAATTGTCAAACCAATATCAAGTCCGTAGTTATTAAAAGTATATTGTAAGGCATTAAGAGTATGTTTTATATGATTCGCGTTCTGTAGTAATTATGTAATACATTAGACACTTAATAGTAGTAGCACGTAAGAACAGAGCAGTTTTATTTTGAGCGCATACTATTCTGCCTTTCTACAACGTATTAAAATGTCTGTTTATAATTTACAACGTTGTCTCCACACAAGGTAATCTTGTTTCGAACGTAGTACGCTGTGTATACATATATTACCGTGTAATATTCGCCCAACAAACTGAGCTGAAAAGGTACAAAACTAAATTTATCTGTATTCAGAACAAAAGCCACTTCTATTTGTGTCTCTTGGCAAGTTTTTCGTGCCCTATATAATAAGTATATATGATATTGTTAATGTGTTTTTAACACATGACTATTAGATATTATTCTTAATAGACAAGTAGGAAGAGAGCATTCCAACTGGCATTTGCAATCACTGAAATCCTAGTTTCTTACTATCAAATTTTCCACTTACTAACAAATTAATAATTTCAGTATATTCTACTTTACTGATAAACTAATATGAGATGTACAGTACAAATTATAGAGATATGAAATACTAAGTAACTGGTGTTAGTTTCTTTTGTTATATCTCAGATTTTTCCCTTTTCCCCTTTTCATAAAAATTTTTACTCAACATAAAACGTATATAAAATTGACAAAATATAGATAAAATTCTCAGCTCTCTTAGAAAAGCAACTCCAGTTAAATCAGTTTGAAGCGGCCACTTAAACGATTACGACTAAAGATACTACACTTAGCTCTTGAAAGCGGGATCTATTAAAATGTACACTACGCAAGAAATACTTGAACATAGAACTTTTTATAATTGAATTATGCCTAAGCATTGATTAAGTTTGGTATTTGGTATGTTTAAACATTCATGTTTGAGCAATAAATTTTACTGTAAATTTTTCTTTACAGACACATCTCGTTCATTGTATTTAATTTTAAACACTTTGAGCAATAGAATTAGCCTGGTCAGAGGTAGAATGAAAATTTATTCGACTGACAATAACGTGTATAGTTTCTTTAATATAATACATATTGATTTCAGATCGAATAAATACAGTAAATTTTAATTTTAATACAGCAACACTATCATCACCTAAAGCTCTATTGTTCCATGTTAAGGCTTATGTCCAGATAAGCCTCTCCCAAGGAGTGCCACAACACTCGGTCCTGCGCTATAATTTACGCGAGAGATTTACGTTCTGCCAATCAACTTTACACCGGCGACACAAATATTAATTGAATATTAGAACACATTTCAAGGAATACGGCATGCCAAAACAGTTTTCAGTGTAACAGGTGATCCTGATTTATATTGAATTTATCGAACATAAATAACATTCCAGCGTAGTTTAATCCTTGTAAATTATGGGATCATTTTGAGATTGGATTAGGAAAGTTGCTACGAAATTTGATGGATAGTATAAAGCAAAAAACAAGTGACACAAAATGTTCGCACTTTCAGACGTAACCTTAGTAATCAAATTATCAAAACCTGATAAATAAACAACTAGTTAAGTAACGGTTTAGTCCTAAAACTTACTTATATATTGTGTAGTTAAAAGTTAGACTTGCTTCGGGGCTTATATTAAGAAACCCGTAACAAGCTGCTAACGCCCAGATTGGCGGCATGAAGTTAATCTTTCTAATAGTTAATCTAGATTTATGGTCGTCTATTAAGTGAGGCCTGAAATTCATTCTAGAACATTGGTTCTATGTTATAACCTTAGTCGAAGTTATAAACTTAGTAGGTAGTATTACGTTTAACGCTTTTTCGCATTTCGACGACAGTCTTCAATATTACTTTTTATTGTATCAATCTAGACACTTAACTTCTCATTGTGTAAGAACAATTTTTTTAATGCCAGTCACATGCAAGAAATTTTGTTAAACTTGAAAATCATAACACTGACAAAAGTTCACATTACGACAAGAGCAGATATTACGTTTCACGTTAAGTATTTGGTACATGTAGGTATACATTATATTAACTCAATGTATATAACATGGATGTGAAAATAGAAATGTAAATTACTTAAATAACATTAGAAATACAAGACTCAAGACACCCCTAACAATGATAAACAGCTACCTTTGAATTTCCTCCGGCGTCCCTAACATTACATAGAATTGAACAACACCATTAACACCGGCTATTCCCCTAGAAACATCCATTAGGGCGAAATTGCAAGAAGAGACTTATTGCTGCTTACGATGTATACGATATTGCAAATTATCGTATAAATATAGAAAAAAACACAATTCTATGTAAAGTTATCGCTATATTATGTAAATTAAGTTTTCGCAATGAATCCACATATTATGTACATAGTTCACAGGAGAATATTATTTATATTCTATAGTTATAGAAAGATTCATGTTTTGTAGGTACTTATACGTACATTAAAAGAACCTTATCCCTTAAAAACACAACTCTGACTGATTATAGATAGAACATGTACCTATTTGAGGAGAATACACATGCCTATGGCAGCAATAACCATTTCCCATGAGTTGGCCTGAAAGCTTTCTCATTATTTCGTATAAACAATTTAAAATAGATATAAAAATATAACGTTTTGTAATGGGAAGAATTTTATAAATCCTTTTCATAAACGGCTGTCTGTTACGACAAAGATAACAAAAGGATGTGCTCTTGTACCGAAATTGCAACCCTTTTTGACACCGAATTGATGACAGCGTGATACAGAGTAAGGCTTTTAAAGTGTTTTTTTGAAAGTTGACAATTTTAGTTTGAAATACTTCAAAAGACAACAATGGGTGACCTGTGTCAAGTAGTCTTTGGTCTTTCACATACATCTGACTGTTAAACCGAGGTCATGGGTTCGATTCCCACTCAGGACAACCATTTGTATAATGATCACATTATTTATCCTACCCAGACACAGAACAAATGTAATGTACATTACATTACATTTGTTCTGTGTCTGGGTAGGATAAAAATACCTTACAAGTATTATATTGTATGTTTATTAGTTGTCTTGTCATCATAGTAGGTACAGACTCCGCCTACTTTGGAATCGGATGGCCGCCTGTGAAAGTGTCACAAGATATAATTAATATTAAGTGATTGAAGGCATTTTAAAAAAAATTATAGTTGACTCAACAAGAAGGTGGTACAGTAATTTAGGATCAACGAACTATGACTGAGCGTAATCGTCTTTTCAGACCTGGAAGCGTTAATCACTTTTTTACCCCCTCCAGATCACGTCAATAAGTTGAAATTTTGTCGTTCTGTTGTAACGTACATACATAAAATTGCCATGAAACTCTAAAAAAAAGTAATTAAACGTATAGGTTTATTAACATTGAGTAGAGGTAATTTATTTTTATTGCTCAATGCAGACAGATTCACTATTAAGTACACAATACATATAAGCGATGAAGTAAAACATATCAGAAATTTCCAAGTGAATAGAGGAAAAACGGGAAATCAATAACAGGTTGTTAAGTTTCAAATCGCTAAGCTACTTTATAATTGTTATACTTTAAATTTAACTGAACGAAAATGTTTTGTTCCACGTAAAAAAAGGAGTTATAATTGGCATAAAAATTAATGGGTGCTCGGAAGCGTGGAGCCTCTCCGTAGTATAATCAAACTAATTATAATAGACATTAATTACTCGCCACTTAAAGGATTCTCGGGCATCTTAGAACACAGTTATATAGCCCGGACGTGCTTCAAAATACGTTTTGAAAGATATAAAAAAATAAAGGAAGAAGAATTATATATATCATTTCGTACTCATACTGTATGGCAATCTCCACCACCATCCAGTAGCTGTTCCAAATTATTTATGTCTTACCTTCTTGCTCGAACGAACAGGTGAACACCTAACGCATACGAGTAGATTCTCCAGACAAGTCCAATTACGAATAGCTGAATTATTTATTCCCTCTTCTGTAGGGTTATCAAACATTCTCTATGAGATAAATTGAACACAACTTTTTATGACAATTGTCTGTTAAATATAAAAAATGTTTTATTACCAATTGCGTTTTTACTTTCTGTCGACGAATATTGTCATTAGGTGTATTTCACTGTACATACTAATTTCGACTGTAAATAAAACAAAACGGCTCATATTATGCTGTGAGTGAGCTGGATATAAACTTAAAATAAAATAAACTTCAAAGATATTCCAATCTTCAATGATCTCAATGCCTTAAACGAGTAACGGCGTAACTAGCATAGACCATAAACTTAAATTAAAAGCTCCCGTTATAAACCAGTGAAACTGAAATAAAGTTATACATCCAATCTTCAAACCTAGCCACGTTGAGCATTGAAAGAGGCGGATGTGCGCTATAAATTTTTACCGGCACTAACTTAAAGCGTAAATTTTATTCGCTTACAACTAAAGAAGTGATTTGTCTGTGTGCTGTGTCGAACAACAGACGGATACCTCCACAGTCATAAAATAAATTTAGGGGCAATAAAATGTACAATAGCTTTGATTTTCTTTTATTATGTCTACCACGCGCGTCATTCAAGTATCTCAAAGGCGTTTTCACCCATTCGATTCAAGAACGATACCACCAATTATATTGGGATTTGTCGATTTCGTATAAATATCTGTTTTGTATTTAAGGCTTTAAAGGGTTTATTTTATTCACACTCTTGAAAGTGTTATGTATATTTTATAAAATATCTATACTTGATTTTATCTACTTCTTGTTCTGTGATCTGCAAGGACTAAGCAATGAAAGTACAAATATTTTCAAGTCGCAGTAGCGACAATTAGGTTTACAATCTAAATTTCATTATAGGACACAGACATACCTTCTTTTTACTCTTAGAATTCAAAGACAAAATTATTCTATCTTCTGCAAACATAGGTTTTTTAGTCTAAAAATTTTTCATTATTGTTTATTCATTTTATAGTCAAAGAAATTTAACAAAAAGTGTGATGTAATTGATTAACAATTTTCTATCTTACGGCTTCAGATCGAATTAATGTTAAAATGATCTCGTCGTTTTTGAAAACAGACTATTGACTGATGTTAAATAAGAGTGTTCACGCTGTTGCTTTCACGTCAATGTCGCTGACATTTAGCATTTGAATATTTCAGTGCCATAAACGACACCTGATTATTAAAGTTTCGGTTTAATTATATTATTTTAATTATAAAATCCACGGAAAAGGTGACCGCATATCGGTACAGTAAATGTCACAATCTCTAAATAACTTGGGACTATACAAAATATCCATTGACGAGCCTATTTTGGTTGATCCGTGATCGCCGTGTTTGCTCACGTCCCGTAATTAATATCAGATGACGTCACAGGGCAACAGGTTGGACTATAAATATCTCATCAATAACCCATTTGGTTCCTTGATTGTCATTAGATATAAATATACTTAAAGGTGTCTCGTCTATTATTAACGTTAAAAATACCAAATTTATTACATTAAAAACCTTATTTCATCCTAATATAATTATTTGGAAATGGTGGTATATCATTAATGAAGTTAAGACACATAGGGCGTAGTCGCCTCACTATATTTACTTGAATTCGAAATAATAACTTATAAGTAATATTGGATAGTAATTTAGACTTCAACCGCTTACATTGCGGATGTAGTTTCGACTCCAGCATGCACTGAATAAAACTATGAGCTTTTTTTTTAATTGAACATAACTTGTTCTATAGGTCAAATAATCCTTAATATGTAAATACTATAAAATTCTTTATAATATTGTCTAAGGAATGTGAGGGTTTCCACACTTGGTCAGTGCGGTTTATTATCGCGTTTACCGTCCTCAGTGTTAAGGGACGCCTGTGTCCAAACGGAGAACGGTAAAAGGGTTGATGATAATGAATAGTTGACAGTAATTGCAAAAGTATGTGAGAGTGTTTTCACAGTTTTGTCGCTAGGGGCGGTGAGGTGAAGGTCTTTTCAGTGCGACTCCGATATAACCCCTCAAAATACCCATAAAGACGTAAACAAATTTAACGTTGTAAATAATAATAAATCTGTGACTATAACCGCATTTTTAGCTAAGTGCTACGACTAGGTAGTTTAGTAGGTGTGAATCATTGAAAAATTTAATTTGTTTCCTAAAGAAATATAAAAAGTAAAGTCAAGGTATTCGAAAACAAGGCAGAGTACATATATTAGACCAAAGTATTGAAATAATCAAATCAACCGTTTTAAACTAAATGAATGTTTGAGTTGTGAAAAACTATGAAAAAGATAAAAACTGGCAATCTAATTATTTCAGCCTGGTATTGGTGTAGTGGTGTAATTATCACTGTATGTATGTGGCTGTCACTCGTGTACTCGTATAGAGCTTAACCTACGTGTCTACCGGCCTCTTTGTGTCTATCTTTACGTCTACAAACTATTCAAAGCTATAGTGAATAGACGCGCTTTGTGTAGGTAACGCACGTACCACTAGGCGCACTTATGTAGAATAGAGTAGTCGCTTTCCATCACGTTACCTTCTACACAGTTTTGAGAAGACTTCCATTTGTAAGTAAAACTTCGTCAAGCGACAAAACCTTTTCGTCCATTAACCTCGCTCCCTTCGAGCCAGTTTCAAAAATTGTCTCATTTTCCTCGCCAGCACGTTTAAGAGAATTGAGGAGGTTTATAATACCTTTCTTTCTCATGTAATATTAACCAACCAATTTGGATGGACATTTGATATATTTTATCTACATAAATAACTTTGTATAGTATAAATGTACTTACTCCTATATTAAGTTAATTTTTCTTTAGCCTGCATATTATGTTCACAAAGCTTAGGGCGTTTAACATACTCATTAAACAAAAGGAAATTCTTGCACAGAGAAAATTCAATATGCATAAGGTATTGTTCCGTCTGAATAGATTTATTCGTCCAACTTTGTTGATATTAAATTTAGTCTATCAATTGGTCTTCACTGCGAAATTGGCTGGTAAATTATCATAATTTGATTTGCAAAACATTTCAGACCAAATAATTACTAACTAGACGATTGATTATCACGTTCTCCTAAATAAAGTGGTAACTACATCATAACACTAAATGTTTTCATAGATAAACAAGAAAATCATTAGCTAAAATAATCTTTTAGCTATTGTCGACGACTTTTCCTGCGCGTAAACTAGAAAAATCTCATACATTTGTAATCACCAATTTTGCAAGTCCTTAACTTTAATTTAACTATGTAGAAAGGTAATTAAAAATGTTTATAGTATTCGCTGCAAAATTGGCGAATTTTGAAACGAAATTTGATTCTTTAATTTACAAAAATTACGTCGATTTTCTAAAAATGTTGAAACACGTATTTCTTTATTTCTAACCAAAAGGCATAGCGGATTTCATAGTGCTTATTTTCTTTAGGTATTCACTTATCAATGGTAACACCATTGGTAACCCATAACATGGGTTCTTTCTTTTTCCTGAACAAATTCAAATACTTATAACACATATGCCTGAGGTATTTCTCGTTGGGATGTAATAAGCTCTATTCCCGCAAAAATAGTGTGATCAATTTAGGGCGATTTTCTATTAAAGAGATTATCATGGATTTTCGTCCTTCAAATTGTGAGGGAATTCTGTTCCTAAACTGCTAGCTCAAGGGCTCAATGAATCGCAAAGCGGGGTTTGTTTGTTCAAAATTTAATAATTGGAAGTGAAACTGAGGATTACTCAAATAAAATGTGGGAGGAAACATTGTACATATTTATATGCAGTCTGTCATTTTTACGACAACGAACTTTACAATTTATGCTATTAGATTGTAATACGATATAAAAAACATAATTGTGAACTAACCGAATTGCCGTCATATATTTAAAATCGCAGAAAGAAACATAAAAAGACTACTATATTTACATACTATACCATAATAAGGCATGGTTTTCAAAACACCGGCGGCGTTGCCTCGCTGAATAACAAGGCCAAGCCTCTGCGCGAAATACTCGACAGCCCTTTTGCCGCCACAGGCAAGAACATGCTTGGTCGACATTTCTTAGGAGAATTTGTGCATGTCACAATACCAAGGACTCGATGTATTTTACCACTAACATCGTATTCTATCATTGTTTCACACAATACTATATTTACGGCGTGTGAGAAGTGTTTCAAAAGGAAAGCACTCATACGCCTAGTGGCACGGGGTCGACCGTTGCCCCGTCATTCGGGGCGACGTATCGGACATGCGATGTGCCCAACGTGTCGATACAGATCACGTTCAATTACAGGAAATATCCCAGGGTCCACAGTACCAATGTGTTCCCTTTAAATATTTGCCATCTCTATGTGAAAAATCACAAAAGTCTCAGCGAATCTGGTATACGACCAGTTCCGAAGACCCGGTATACTATGTCATTAAGGATACCGTGTAAACAGTCAAAGAGATTCTAAATTATATCCATCATAATAGAACTTGTCAATGTACTGGTCTCAACGTCATAGGTAAGGTAAATCGTTGAGAGCAAGACTATGTTTCGCAATTCGCAAACTCGAAAGATCCATTGCAATTCCTATGTAACCACTAACCTGATGGACTCTGGAAAACAGCAAGTACTGTCAGAGAATCGCTGGAAAAGACAGGCAAAGGCTATTCCGACTATAAAGATTATGTCATCGGTTACAATTTGCGTATATTTAATCTATTGTAGGATTACCTGTTAAATAGAAGCTGTATATGGGTTTTGTTTAGCTATTGTGTTATTAGGTACGATTTCTGACCCTAACCATAAAAATTCGTTATGGAACTAGCAGTAACGCCAAATGTCCCATTATGTCACCGCCCCTATGACAAATCACACGACTATGGACGCTGTGACGGAATTTTAATGCGTCCTTCAGGAGCCACGTCTTCCGATTGCGCTTTGTCAAAACTAATGACTAAAAAGGAGAATACCAGGCGCCAAAGTATTGCAGCATTATTATATCTAATTCTTATGTTCCATAATTTTCTTTATGCTAACTTTCAAAATACCTCACATAGGCACTGTATCAACAAAGAGACAATATAGGAAATAAATACTTACTACGTATGACAACAGTAAGAGAGAGATATACTCGTACAAGTAAGTAAATATAAATGACGTAACGTGCAGTGCTTCTATAACGTCCTAATTATGACTAACAAAAGAAGTACTTCATGATTCATGGAACTTGATTTAAACGACAGAAAAGTTACTCAGGAACAAAACATACAAAAATTTAATATTTCTCATGAAACATGCATCCCGTGTCAGTGATGTAAATAATAAACGTCTTAATATGCCCACTCTTAGCGTGTAAAAGACGCTTAGTTTGATAAGAGGCCTCAAATACCGGCAAAAGCTCGTTCGCCGGAGCGTGACTCTTTGGAGTTGGGAATACTTACTGAACCTCGCGAACTTCTTGCTCTACTTCCTAAAATTAATATACTAATTTATTAACATATACTTATTTTATTTATATTCTAGTATATTTTAATACTTTTAAGAAAAATTTTTGTGGATGGTTTTGGTTTAATTATGACAAAATGATATACTGCAGTTATGCAATGAAACATTTTTAATAGATTTTTAAAGACTACAAAAACTAAACCCGACGAACCGAGACAAATATGTAGAATTATACAGGCGACCCACACACTAGGACAAGGATTATTTTACTAACAAAAATAAAGTGAACAGAATTACGCTGCAACGAGCATCTTTCTAGGAGATTATCAAGATCCATTGTATTAAAAGCATTGTTGAATTCTGACAATGCCAATATCGAGTTTCAATCCACACAAATCCACAGCATACCATGTCTTCGGTAACATTTAGAAGCACAATAGCTGTAGCGTGGCCAGAATGAAAACCCGATTGGGAGGGATTAAAACAGCTTCTTTTACCAAAATAAAAAGAAGTCTTTTAAGGAATAAAACAATCCAAGACTTTGAAAGAAAACCGTACAATGTAAATAAATCGCTAGTCCGGAAAGCTCGAGGATTGGTGTTCTTGGGCACACGAATAATTTCAGCGTTTTAAGAAGGAAATAAAAATAGCAGGAACGCATGGATTCCTACAAAATGTAGATAATCTAGGTAGGAGTAACGAAACGAATATATACAATAGACAACCATTTTAATACTAATACCTAATAGAATCTGACACTATGAAGAAAATTAA
>DWUN01000723.1:0-20334 GCA_018249975.1 Passova gellias
TTCTTAGCGGATGCCTACGTCATAACATCTACCTGCATGCCAAATTTCAGCCCGATCCGTCCAGTGGTTTGGGCTGTACGTTGATTGATCACTATGTCAGTCAGTCACTTTTGAGTTATATATATTTCGATTAGTACCAGAAAATTGTATATACTTGTATATAAAACACAATAAATAGGCTAATTTCTATTAAACAAGCTCAAAGTCATCACAGTAAACATCACATCTTTCGTGGGCGCTGTATTGAAACACGTCTGTCACGCTGCTAATATGACGAGCTCAAGTTAATTGGGACTAAACTTGTAAACATCCAGGTGTCCATAACCGGGTCGTGGGTGCCGTGGTCGGCCAAGGTGCCGCAAATCGAGGTGGAGACCCACAAGGTGGCCGCGCCGGACGTCGTGGTGCCCACGCTGGACACCGTGCGCCACGAGGCGCTGCTCTACACGTGGCTGGCCGAACACAAGCCGCTTGGTGAGTACTAAATCAAATATCTACGCAATTTATTATTTTTATTTTGTATTAAAAATTCAAAACAGTCCTATACCTCAACGAAACTAACTTTATTATAGTGACGCATTATAATTTAAAAGTTTATTATTCAATGGTACATAAATTAAAATATGTGATGTATATAGCGGATATATATGTATATATGTAATGTACAAAGCGCGTCAGGTCTGCAAGGACAGATATATTTGGCATTCGGTGCTTTTTGCCTACCCCGTTAAGAGACCTGGCGTAATCGTATGTTGTTGTTGGTACATAGAAGCCAAAAATGGTACATTATTCATCTAAAATTATTCTCTATCTACCAGTTCTCTGCGGCCCGCCCGGCTCCGGCAAGACCATGACGTTGTTCTCGGCGTTGCGCGCCTTGCCGGACATGGAGGTGGTCGGACTCAACTTCTCCTCGGCCACCACGCCCGAGCTGCTGCTGAAGACCTTCGACCACTACTGCGAGTACAGGAAGACCCCTAACGGCGTTGTGCTCGCACCAGTGCAGGTAATTGCATACATTGTATTAATAATACTCTTGTTTCTTCAATGTTATTAATTATAGTTGATTTAAATTATTTACATGTACACCACATTTAACTTCATTTTAGACTTCGTTTTATACATTTATTCATATGCTTTTTGTACATCGTTTCAGCTTGGCAAATGGTTAGTTTTATTCTGTGACGAGATTAACTTACCAGACATGGATCAATATGGCACGCAGCGGGTCATTTCCTTTTTGCGACAGCTGCTTGAGCATAAAGGATTCTACAGAGCTAGTGGTAAGGACTTTTGTACTATTTGCTTTTTGTGTGTTTGTTCTGCTTGTATTTAGTTATCTATGGTATTGAACAAGACTGACGAATCATACTCATATGGCTCAATCCATCGAGAAATAATATAAAAACCATTCCTTTGATTTATAGATCATTCATGGGTGCATCTTGAACGCATTCAGTTCGTCGGCGCCTGCAACCCGCCCACCGATCCCGGTCGCAAGCCACTCTCGCATCGTTTACTGCGACACGTGCCAGTCATATATGTGGATTATCCGGGAGAGACGTCACTAGAACAGGTAAAATTAGACATTTATACGTTCTGAAATAAGAGGTCAATTTAAAAAAAGAACGTCATTTTCATATTAACCTTTGTTGATTGATCACATTCGGCATTTAAAAAGAAAAAGCTTCTAATCCCAAGGCTATAGAGGGAAGGAACGGGATAATTAAAGCAATATTATAATAATGGCCGTTCGCCAGATCTACGGCACGTTCACGCGCGCCATGCTGCGCATGCAGCCGGCGTTGCGCGGATACGCCGAGCCGCTGACGCAGGCCATGGTGAAGCTGTACCTGGCGTCGCAGGAGCGCTTCACGCAGGACATGCAGCCGCACTACGTGTACTCGCCGCGCGAGATGACGCGCTGGGTGCGCGGCATCTGCGAGGCCATCAGGTCGATGTCGAAAAAATATTTCATAATTTAGACTATAGCTCTAAACAAAGTCATGTAATCATATTATAACCCATTTTTGAATTCTACTTTGATCCCTTGTAATATGAACTCTTATACAATTTTAAGCTTAGTTTCTCTACTAGTTTTTATATACCTATAATGCATTCTGTCTAACAGGCCATTGGATAATTTGAGCGTGGAAGGACTTGTGAGATTGTGGGCGCACGAAGCGCTCCGGTTGTTCCAGGATCGTTTGGTCGAGGATACTGAAAGACAATGGACGGATGAGAACATTGATAATGTTGCTATGCGATTCTTCCCAGGTGTGTGAAAATAAAAAACACACTTTTCATTATCTTTAGCTTTTGAAACACCTACTTCACTTGACATTGCTTTTACAAGCTTTGCATACCTGCTTTGTTATAATACAATTTTTTTATAGGCATCAACCGGGAGCAAGCATTAGCACGACCCATATTGTACAGCAACTGGCTGAGCAAGGACTACGTGCCGGTTCAAAGAGACCAGTTACGTGAATATGTCAAGGCTAGGTTGAAAGTGAGTGATTTATTTTCTACAAACATACTGCTGTGACGTCATAATATCCTTAGATTAGTCGTTGAGTATTTTAAAGGGTAGTTGGATAGTTCCAATCATGATACATTTTCAATATAGTAAGAGCATAAGATCACTTCATTTTACATTCACCGAGGAGCAAAATAAAATTTACAAACTCTTTAACTCTCGTCTGATAGTACAGTGCAATGTAGCGGAGCACGATTTAGTATTGTTCTCAATGTGTATTTTTTAAATTCCTTCTAACCAGGTATTCTACGAAGAAGAGTTGGACGTGCCACTAGTGCTGTTCGACGAGGTGCTGGAGCACGTGCTCCGCATCGACCGCATCTTCCGCCAGCCGCAGGGACACCTGCTGCTCATCGGCGTGTCCGGCGCCGGCAAGACCACGCTCAGCCGCTTCGTCGCCTGGATGAACGGACTGAGCATCTTCCAGATTAAAGTAAGCATCGATTCTATACGACTGCAACTTGTTTCACGCCTCGTTGTTTAACAACGGTTTCTGCAAAGACTGCAGGACGCCTGGAGAATATTGAAACCATGCTTATCTTTAGATTTGGTGAAAATATGTATAAACAAGCTAGTAATAAATAACTTTTCGTACAGTGAAAAACCTTACATTTACATTACATTTTTAATTGTAAAGAGACCCTCACGTCTCCATTTAACAATCCAGCAAAATCTCTATACAATTAATTATAACTGTAATTACCAATTCGCAGGTACACAATAAATATACGGGCGCAGACTTCGACGAGGACCTACGGTCGGTCCTCCGTCGTGCTGGCTGTCGCGATGAAAAGGTCGCATTCATCCTCGACGAGTCGAATGTGCTCGACAGTGGCTTCCTCGAGAGAATGAACACCTTGCTCGCCAACGGAGAGGTTAGAATACGGGTTATAAAGCCAAAATATTTTTGAAACAATAATAGAAGATGATACTAAAGATAACATTTGTTCTTGTAGGTGCCTGGTTTGTTCGAGGGTGATGAGTTCGCTGCTCTAATGACTCAATGCAAGGAAGGTGCGCAACGTGAAGGGCTCATGCTCGATTCAAACGACGAACTGTATAAATGGTAACATCATTAAATTTATCATTCTTAACTTTGAAGCACTTATATTTTTTGCACGTTTATTACGTCCAAAACAAATACATGTTAACAGCTAGCTAACTATTAAATATATTATTGTAATGATTTAAATATAATCATGCTGTCGGCATATTTTGTTCAATAATTTCAATATACTCTTACAGCACTTTAGTCTTGATTGAACTCATAATTTTTACTTCTAGGTTCACTGGCCAGGTGATGCGCAATCTGCACGTAGTGTTCACTATGAACCCGTCGTCGGAGGGGCTGAAGGACCGCGCGGCCACCTCGCCCGCTCTCTTCAACAGATGCGTGCTCAATTGGTTCGGGGATTGGAGCGACGGTGCACTCTTCCAGGTACGACTGAAATAAACGTAGTATGCAATAAGTTTCCAATACAGCGTACCTTGGTTAAGTGGGACCTGCTTAAGTGAGACTGGAAGGGACCTGCAATTTTGTTTCTTTTATATCGCATGAGTGTATTGTAAAGTCGTGTCGAATATGTTATTACTTCGTCTCAGCACGAGTAATGATAATGTATGTATGATGGGTGTGATGAGCACATTTGCTTGTTCCTTGTCTGGATTTAATAAAAATATGTATGTGATATATATAGTATGATAGTGATCTATGTTTCTCAGCTATCCAGTTACCAGAACACTGGCATTTAATTACGCATTTGGGATTTGTTCTCAATTTTGATCGTTATAAATGCAGGTGGGCAAGGAGTTCACGACGCGCATGGACCTGGAGTCGGCGGAGTACGTGGCGCCGGCGGCGTTCCCCGCGGCGTGCGGCGAGCTGGGCGCGCGGCCCACGCACCGCGACGCCGTCGTCAACGCCTGCGTGTACGTGCACCAGACGCTGCACCGCGCCAACGCGCGCCTCGCCAAGCGCGCCAACCGCACCATGGCCATCACGCCAAGGTACCACAATATTTAATACTTTTACTTTCTTGACATTTCACAATAGATAAATACTCTCATATACTGCTCATATATTTAATGAGAATGGCTAGTGATGAATGCAAACGAAACGCGTCAAGTTTTCAAGGACAGATGTATTTGGCATTCGGTGCTTTCTGTCTACCCTGTTAGGGACCTGGCGTGAAGTTATGTATGTACTACGCTTTATAGGTCCGTAATGTAAATTGCAACAGAAATGACAAACATACCAATTCAAGTTGAAAAAATATTTACCGTTCTAATCAGTAATGAACTTTGGTGTGTAATTCGTTTAGACACTACCTCGATTTTATTCAACAAATGGTGAAGTTATACGCGGAAAAGAGGGCAGACTTAGAGGAGCAGCAGCTTCATTTGAACGTCGGTCTCGGAAAGATTGCCGAAACGGTCGAGCAGGTGGAAGAGATGCAGAAGAGTCTCGCTGTAAAATCGCAGGTATATCCTCATTCATCAATGATTGATTATTTATATCAGTTGCAGTCATATTGCATTTCAGTTACCGTCAATTTGTCGTCAAACACAAACTTATTTAAAAAAATGTGTTTATGTGGCATTATGTCGTTTTCCTTAACTATATTTTGCTTCTGAGATCTTGTTTAACCATGTTAGCTATGTTTAGAAATTTTAATTTTGTTGATTTTATAGTTTATTGAAAAAAGATAAAATCATATTTGTACCCATACAAATAATTTTTGCCGTACCTTTTACAGGAACTCCAACATAAAAACGAAGCCGCGAATGCCAAGCTTCGACAAATGGTCAAAGATCAACAAGAAGCCGAGAAGAAGAAAGTGGAGAGTCAAGAAATTCAGGTACGATTCTATTTTTGAAATTGAGCTAAAAACTGAGAATATCACTAAATTTACTAATTTTGGAAACAGGTTGCTCTCGAGAAACAGACTAAGGAAATCGAAGCCAAACGCAGAGACGTAATGGCGGACCTCGCCCAGGTGGAGCCCGCGGTCATCGAGGCTCAAAACGGTTCGAACTTACACCTTATTCGCAAACAAAAACCCTATCTGCTCGCATATTCATATACAGTCATAATTATACAATACTTGATATGAAATTAAAAGTCACTGCGACGACTTCATCCTTTGAACTTGTTCAACGGTGTCAATATAAGTCAACATAAAAGCTTTTTAATAGTACATTTACTACTGTAAAGGCTTTATCTATGCCGTTGATCAAGTTTTGTGTAGTTTAAATATTACAAAGATGCCTAACCCGTGTGTAAATATTTAGTGAATTTGTCTTAACTAAAACATTTTTTTATTTTTGTTATTAACTCGTGTGCATTGATGTTTTACAGTTGAATTGTGTAACTTGTATCCGTATCTAAAAACGAACAACAGTCAAAAGTACAGTATATTGTAGCTATATAGGATATAACATTAAAATCAAACAAATAAGATAACCACCTCGGTGATGTTTAGAAAGATATATAATACAAAATTACAGTATGTACAGGTGATGTAATTGAAAATTGTAATTGGGGGTCGAAAAGTTGTTAATTGATAACAAAGAACGTCGACGCGACGATAGTAAACTAAACGTGGAGGTGGTTGCAAACGACAGCGGTGCGCTCGATCAAGAAGCAGCAGCTGGTGGAAGTGCGCTCGATGGCCAACCCGCCGTCCGTCGTCAAGATGGCGCTGGAGTCCATCTGCACGCTGCTCGGCGAGAAGAGCGACACGTGGAAGGGCATCCGCTCCGCCGTCATGAAGGACAACTTCATATCCACTATAGTTAACTTCGAGACTGAGAACATCACGTTAGTGTTGTCCTGCTTAAGCTCGTCGGGCGAGTCCGTCGATCTGTCTATGTCCGTACGGCGTTAACGATTGGAACTGTTTCTATGTTCGCCAAGAGCTCGCCGTCTACGCAGTACCGGACTAGACAAATCCATGTACAGCCCATTGGAACTGAAATATAGTTTTTTTTTTTAATGTACTCAATATCGAACCGTTTATGGAATGTACCATTACCGTAGATAGCAAGCGTTGTAATATTACCATACTTCTCAGTCTATTTATTGGCAAAAACATTTTAGTGTATGTAATTAGTGCATCGGAAATGATTGTGACTCGGATAATGTCTCGTTGTAACTTTATATTTAACTAAGCATCTACATTGTATTTGACTATTAGTATACTTTTATTTCTTCAGTGTTATGAATGAACAGTTTTACATTTATTAGTTTACGGAACTCGATACTGTAAATACGCTAAGCTTGCCCGCATATGTGACTGTTGTTATTAATGTGAATTAACTCAACGCTACGATCACCACTCGTAATGTAAAACGGCATCTTCGTAAAGCACACTAATACTCGGAAACGTTCGTATGTGACTAACATCGCTGAGCATCGTCGCGATTAGAGAAATTCATTAACAAAATTTTTCTTTCAGTCGGTAGCTCCCGTTGTAACGGTTACAATAACGCCAGCCGCATGTGACACAGTCAGCTAAAACGCCTTTTTTGTTTCTCTCTTTTTGTACTCTGTCGCTCTCGCTCGCTGGGTGGGTGGCGGCGACGGAACACCGCGCGTCCGCAATGCGTGCAGCGGTCAAATCTATAAAGAAGCAGCACTTGGTGGAGGTGCGCTCCATGGGCAACCCGCCGGCCATCGTCAAGGTGGCGCTGGAGTCCATCTGCCTGCTGCTGGGCGAGAACGCCACGGACTGGAAGGCGATCCGCGCCGTCATCATGCGCGAGAATTTCATCAACAGCATCGTCTCCAACTTCTCCACCGAGGACATCACGTGAGCACCGCCGCTTCTTCAACCCGCCCGCCCCTCGGCCCGCCCTCCGCCCGCCCCTCCGCCCGCTCGACTCCCGCCCGCCACGGTCCCGTTTTTGGTTTACGGTGTTGGTGCTGACGAAGTGATATCACTCTATTGATTCAATGTAAAACTTTATACTCACCGAACATTACTACACCAGTTCTATAATAAACTCGAACGGTAGACTAAAACGACCAGTGTCCACTTTTAGGGATGGTATCACTTTTTTTTTTGAATATGTTGGATGCAGCTCACAATTTTTTTGTTTTTCGGCAGTTTGTTGCATTGTGATTGGTTTGTGATTTCTTATTTGCTAAAGCGTGCTTCTGCATGGTGAATGTCTTGCATCGGTCTGTTGTAGTATGCAAAATGAAATTTGAATTATAATATTTCTTAACAAATTATTATCTACCTATAGGAAATTTTATTAATTGATAGTATTAATATCTAATTACAATACATTATTGATTAAATTTCATCTTGCATGTAATTTGATATGATTTGCAGTGTTATGTTGATGGTTTGGTAGATTAACAGAAAGTTTTTGCAACCTACTAATAATAATTATATGAACGTTCAATAGGGATTGCGTAAATTTAATCAAGAAAACTACATACATCACGAAAACAGGTAGAGGCAATTAACATTTTACAACCTAATATACCTGTCTTTGGCGCCCCCGCAACACAAAAGCACTTTTGTGCACAACCCTCACTAAAACAGAACGAAAGGTACTCTATTTATATACTTATTATTACCTCTATTACTGTTTGCGTAAATCGTCGAAATGCATGAATGTATTTGCCAATAAATAATAATGTTCGTCCGAAAGTTATCTTCAGAGCGGCAGTTGAAAATCACTACAGAAAGTGAGTCAACGGGCTAGTTCAGTTTTTGTTTTGTTGTTTGTTTGCTATCTACAATGGCTTTCGTCGGCGTTCTGTAATATCGCCAACGTACCCGCCGCTGATGCGTTTAGACCGTACGCCGAAAGCCATTGTTTTTATCTCTTATTTTTATTTTGCCGTGTTGGTGCGTGACGTCCGTTGGAATTGGAATGTCGTCTTAAACTTAAACGTGGCAATGCGGAAGGTAAACGTGGGTGACGTGTGCATGAGAACGTGGTCAAAGAGGTCTGTGGTGATATTTCCGTTATCATGCTACGGTATATTGGTTACACTTAGCACAATGGAATGAAATATCTTTTTTTTTTTTAATTAATGTTCAACTATTAATCGCCGTTTCGTGTGTGTGTCAGTGACGATGTCCGCGAGAAAATGAAGACGCGTTATCTCAGCAATCCGGACTACAACTTCGAGAAGGTTAACAGGGCCAGTATGGCTTGTGGTCCTATGGTCAAATGGGCGATCGCTCAGGTGATGTATTCGACTTTCTTTCAAACGTAATCGTAAATAATTGTGTGCTTTGTAAATATGTTTATCGTCCACAATTTCTGAGCTGCTTTTAGGTATGGACTTATAATCTTAACGTTTTCCTATTCAATGGTACGATGTTATTTTAGCATTTAATCAAACTTTTTTATAAATAGAACGTGAATTGTTTTTCACTTAATCAATTAAACAATGTAGATCGAATACGCGGACATGCTGAAACGCGTGGAGCCGCTGCGCAACGAGCTCAAGGCGCTCGAGGACCAGGCGCAGACGAACGTGACGGCCGGCAACGGGGTGCGCGAGCTGATCGCGCAGCTGGAGAAGTCCATCGCCTCGTACAAGGAGGAGTACGCACAGCTGATTAGCCAGGCGCAGGCCATCAAGACCGACCTGGAGAACGTGCAGGCCAAGGTGATGTTCTTTTAGGAAATTGTCTGTAACTAATGTAGCACGGTATTTTACAGCTTATTTTAAAAATACAGAATTGAATTGTACATACAAAGTAACCTGGATTTCTAAACAACTTTTTTAAATTATTAAATTAGGAATTTAGATTGTAGAAATCGTTATTCGATCTGCTTTAAATGTCAATATTTCAATATCAATATTCCAGGTGGACCGGTCTATAGCGCTTCTAAAGAGCTTGGTGATCGAGCGCGAGCGCTGGGAGTCCAGCTCGGAGACGTTCCGCTCGCAGATGAGCACCATCGTCGGGGACGTGCTGCTGTCGGCCGCCTTCATCGCCTACGGAGGGTACTTCGACCAGCACGTAAGATAAACATCATTTTTATTACTTACGTCCTTATTCTTTCGGCCGTTAAATATTTAGCGATCATCGCAACTCACAACCACGGCCATATTGTCTATGGACCAAAAAGATATGCAACCTAAAATCCGCCACACATATTCTGGCAATACCAGGCAATGTTATATAGCGGCAGAAATAGACGCAACATTGGTGCTGTCATTAATAAAAAAATTATTGTGTCGAAAAAAATTCTTGCTTTCGACTAATTGTATGGCGAATAGACAGACGTATGTGTGTGTGTGTGTGTGTGAAACGCTAATCAGCAATAGTTTGACTAACGCCGCACGTGGTACCGGGCAGTACCGGCAGAACTTGTTCTCGACTTGGACGGCGCACCTGGCGGCCGCCAACATCCGCTTCCGCGCCGACATCGCACGCACCGAGTACCTCAGCAACCCCGACGAGCGCCTGCGCTGGCAGGCTAATGCGCTGCCCACCGACGAGCTCTGCGTTGAGAACGCCATCATGCTCAAGGTACCTACCTACCTGGCGATTGTGGCTCCCTCGTGAGTTGTGATGCCGGATAGTCTTTTTTTTCTACCCTTTTATTGGTCCAATGCTGGACCGCGTCTCCTCTCATAGTGAGAAGCATTTAAGCCATAGTATAAAACGCTGGTCGAGTGCAGATTGGTAAACTTCACACGCTTCAGAAAATATTATATAATTTATAACATCTCTAAGGTTTGCAGCAGGTTTCGTCGCTATATTTTCCTTCACTGTTATAGCGTGTGCGTGCCAGGATCGAACCCAGACAGACCCCCCGGAGTGGGAGGCTGAATTTCAAACCACTAGGCTAATCTGATCGTTCGTTTTTCAGCGTTTTAACCGATACCCGCTGATCATAGACCCGTCGGGGCAAGCGACCGAGTTCATAATGCGCGAGTTCAAGGAGCGCAAGATCACCAAGACCTCGTTCTTGGACGACTCGTTCAGAAAGAACCTGGAGTCTGCGTTGCGTTTCGGCAACCCATTGCTTGTACAGGTGACGATCTTAATGCTAAACGAATATTATTAGATATGTAGATAAAGAAAAAGTTTATCTATTCTTTAATATCATCAATTAGCTTTGCCCGCGGCTTCGCCCGCGTGTTATTCAGTGTGTCACAAAGTTTTTTAACCGTTGAAGAAGCTCTTTTTTCAGCGACTTTTTCTGAAAACAACGAACTTCCTAGAAAAACTAAAAAAGAATTAGAGAAAAAAGTAGCCTATGTTCATCCCAAGACCCTCAAGTATCTCTATATGAAATTTCATCACAAACGATTCAGCGGTTTGGCCGTGATAACGTCACAGACAGACAGAGTTACTTTCACATTTATTATATTTGTATGGAAGAATACATGACTCCGTTATACCTAATAGCAATAAAATGTATTATTTCTAATATGAATCACAATATTTGACAGGCTATATAATACTTTTAAAATTATTAACAGGACGTTGAAAACTACGATCCCATTCTGAACCCCGTGTTGAATCGTGAATTGAGACGTACGGGAGGCCGCGTGCTCATCACACTCGGCGACCAGGACATCGACCTTAGTCCTTCGTTTGTCATTTTCCTCAGCACCAGGTAAGCATATTCCATGTATTCGGTAAGTATGCATTTGAATAAATGACCGTGACAATTATTCTTAATATATTTTAAAAGTATGATTAAATAAATATTGACCTTATTTAATTATCAACCCGTAAACTCCAATTTTGGTTGTCTTCAGTAATATCAACATTAAGAACACAACATATCTATCGATTACTTTGACCATGAATAAAAAAAATTCTGTCATTCTTACCATTATCATACATTTATCAACCAAATATCTTACCGGGGTACCAAACACGTTCCTCTGTCCGTTATAGTTGTAACTCGAACAGTGCGTCAATATTCAGTACACGTGACGTATGCGCAGGGACCCGACGGTGGAGTTCCCGCCGGACATGTGCTCGCGCGTGACGTTCGTGAACTTCACGGTGACGCGCTCGTCGCTGCAGTCGCAGTGCCTGCACCGCGTGCTCAAGGCCGAGCGGCCCGACATCGACACCAAGCGCTCCGACCTGCTCAAGCTGCAAGGTACCTCCCCACCACCACCACCACCAACACCACCAATTAATGTCTTAGAACTATGGAGCAACACACAATGCAATGGAAAGCAAAACCTGTGGTATCAATACAAATACGTAAATTAATTTCTTTTTATACGAGTATAAGTATGTTTTACATCATTTTAAACTTCAATTACCAACTTAACAATAAAGTTTCTACAACTATAAATACTGACATATTCCAATACAATATTTTGAATTACCATTATGTGAAGAGAATAAATTGCAAAATACAGGTGAATTCCACTTGCGTCTGCGTCAGCTGGAGAAATCGTTGCTTCAAGCGTTGAACGACGCGAAGGGCAAGATTCTCGACGACGACTCGGTGATCGCCACACTCGAAACACTGAAGAAGGAAGCGGACGACATCGGACAGAAGGTAAGGAAACTCTCAGATTAGTGCGGCTATATTTTGCTTTGAAGAATTATGATGTCCATATAACCTGCTATGTAATTACAGGTGGAAGAAACTGACAAAGTGATCGGTGAAATTGAAACAGTCAGTCAGCAGTACCTGCCGCTGTCCCAAGTAAGTGTTGTTCAGGCAGTTAACGAGAATTTGATAATACAATTGATGTGTATGTTTCCTATGAAACTGTTTGTATTGTTTCCGCAGGCTTGCAGCAGCATTTACTTCACGATGGAGTCATTGAACCAAGTTCACTTCCTGTACCAATATTCGTTGAAGATGTTCCTCGACATATTCAGCTCGGTTCTGGTGTTCCCGTCGCTGAACGGCGTCACGGACTATACCGCGAGGCTCAAGATCATTACGGAGGAATTGTTCGCGGTAACTCCACTTGGATTTTAAATGATTCCGTGTTATTTTGTGATATGCAGTTTTTAATTCAGCAGTTAGACTGAGATTTGACGTTTGCGTGTTTGCGAGATTGAAAATTAGAAATGACAAATGGTTGGTTATTACGAATCGTAATTGATACGAGAGTGTGTAAAGACATAAGTACATATATAAAGATATCCATGTGTGTATGTAGTATCAGTAAAAATTGGAACTATGATATGATGATATGAACTATGTAGGATACTACAGCACATATCAGTACATACAGTACATATCATAGAAAGTCAGCACATCTTCACACGTGTTAAATGGTAATAATGCACTAATATTAGATGAATGATGTTAGGCGGTGTACGAGCGAGTGGCTCGCGGGATGCTGCACACGGACCGGCTGACGTTCGCGCTGCTGCTGTGCCGCATCCACCTGAAGGGCACGGGCGCCGAGGATACGCTGGAGCGGCAGTTTGCCGTGTTCCTGCGCGGCCGCGAGGGCTTCGTGGCCAGCTCCGCGGCCGTCGAGCCGCTCACGCAGGCGCAGCACGAGGCCGCCGCGCGCCTCAGCTCTCGGTACATTCTCGTATATGCTAATACACAAATGATTACTTACAAATCTAATACAGTAAATCAATCGCTAAAGCTCCGGAGAAAATTGTTAGATGAAACAAAGGCACACACATAGGACGAGAATTATGCAAAGTTTTTACAAAGTGCAATTTCCAATTTGTTAGATTCTGCTAATTCGGCTTTCTCACCGTCGTTGTCTCTGTATAACTAGTCATAAATGCGCCAGTCAATAAAAATTATCGTACAATTTTATTGCAGTCTGGTGGCGTTCCGCAAGCTGCTGGAGAAGGCGGCGGCGCTGCCCGAGCTGGCGGCGTGGCTGGCGCAGGCGGCGCCCGAGCAGTGCGTGCCCACGCTGTGGGACGCAGACGCGGCCGCGCCGCCAGCGCCGCACGCGCTCGCCTGCTACCGCCTGCTGCTCATACAGGTACCCTTGCACCACTAAATCGCTACTCACTTCCTTAATGATTTTAGTATCAACATATTATATGTCAATCGAAAGAGCATACACGTGAGTGTCCTCACAATCCAAATACGAACACTTGTGTTCAATAATTAAAACTTTTATTATACAGGCCTTCAGACCGGACAGAGTGATCGCCGCAGCGACGCAGCTCGTGGCGGCCGTGCTGGGAGCAGGGTTCATGGCGAAAGCTGAGACTGAGTTGGACCTCTCTAGTATAACGGAAACGCAGTTGAACGCCACCACGCCGGCGCTGTTGTGCTCGGTGCCCGGCTACGACGCTAGCGGTACGTTGTTACACCCTATAGGCCTTACGTATCGGAAGTTCAGTTTCCTTATTGTTAAAACTTTTGCACGGATTGTTTAATGAAAAATAATAATTATTATTATAATAACGTTTATAACCCATAAAAATACAAAAAAAAAAATAGGTAGTAATATAATTAAAACAATAAAAGATATTTAAAGATAATACTTTTACGCATAGGTCGTGTGGATGACATGGCCACGGAATTGAACAAACCTTTGTCGAGCATCGCGATCGGTTCAGCGGAAGGGTTCAACCAGGCGGAACGCGCTATTAACACCGCTTGTAAAACTGGACGGTAAGCTCATTTTAATAAATGTTTATTTTATTAATGTATTAATAAATGTTTATTTTACCACAAAAATTTGTATGATATATACATGATTGTATTGTATGATACTAGATGGGTGATGCTGAAGAACGTGCACCTGGCGCCCGTGTGGCTGGTGCAGCTGGAGAAGAAGCTGCACTCGCTGCAGCCGCACCCGTCGTTCCGGCTGTTCCTCACGACCGAGATCAGCCCCAAGCTACCCGTCAACCTGCTGCGCGCCGGCCGCGTGGTGGTGTTCGAGCCGCCGCCCGGCATCCGCGCCAACCTGCTCCGGACCTTCGCCACCGTTCGTTCCCTTGCACTTGTCGCAATCACAAACACGTTCACGCACACATACAGACAGATACACGATCACACATGCACACACGCACGCAAGCAAACATACCCCATTTAACCTTACAGGATTAACTTCCGCTTATAAGTATTTTGCTCTATGAAATATTTCGTTTCGTAAAAGTACCCATTCGTTATTGATAATAATACGGTTATATTTTATGTATATAGGTACCGGCGGCCCGCATGATGAAACAGCCCTCGGAACGTGCGAGACTGTACTTCTTGCTCGCCTGGTTCCACGGTAAATATTATCCTATAACTTTTCTCGTATAAAACCTGAAATTAATGAATGAATTGTAATTGCTTTAATTTTTTTTTACACACAGGCATTGTACAAGAGCGTCTTCGTTACGTGCCTCTGGGCTGGGCCAAGTATTACGAGTTCAACGAGTCCGACTTGCGCGTGGCTTGCGACACGCTGGACACGTGGATCGACGCTACTGCCATGGTTAGTGAGATTACTAGTTATGAAATTATTTTTGATACGTAATGAACTATTACTTTTGAATAAAGTTTTTGAAGGATTTACTAATCCAAAACGTTTGTCCCTTAAGGCGCCAGCTTTTCTTGGTCAACCGAAGCAATATATTACGTGTGACAGCGACTTTTCCCAATAATATCGGATTGGACGTGGCGTCGACCTTTAACGATTTAAAAAAAAAAAAGACTGTCATTGCCCGACGATGAAAGTTCCGTTGTCCCCCCCTCCCAGGGCCGCACCAACCTGCCGCCGGAGAAGGTCCCGTGGGAGGCGCTGGTGACGCTGCTGTCGCAGTGCATCTACGGCGGCAAGATCGACAACGTGTTCGACCAGCGGCTGCTGCACTCGTTCCTCTGCAAGCTCTTCACGCCGCGCTCCTTCGAGGCGGACTTCGCGCTCGTCGCCAACGTGGATGGGGTGGGTACATACGTCGTCTGCTCTATAAAAGTACATTGAATCAGTTGCAAATGTGCCTTTAATATATTTTCTTATTGATAGTAAAGTGAACGAACAGCCATCGTAGCATCCGAACCTTCTTAGCTAGATTATATTGGGCGGACAACTGACGCTATGTAAAATATTCGATTATAATATTACGAGTATATTTAAAACATAATTTATTTAGATAGATTACTTTGGATTTTAGCATTCCGTTTTAGGGGTGTCCAATTCTTACTTTTGCATTTTTTTTTCCGACCCTTATTCACTTTTACACATACTTATGTAAATTTTAAAAAGTCTTGGTGATCCTTTGTAACACAATGGAACAATGACCGGATTGAAAGAAAATTTATTTTAATGCATAAATATTTTTTTAGGCTACCGGGAACCAGCGTCACATCACGATGCCGGATGGCAACCGGCGCGATCACTTCCTCAAATGGATCGAAGAGTTGTCCGACAGACAGACGCCCTCCTGGCTCGGATTACCCAACAACGCCGAAAAGGTATTGTAAAAATGGCCATGTTATATTTGTTAAGATAGTGTTTTCGTGTTCAAAGTGTTTAGGTGTAAAATTTTTCTTTGTTTAGGTGCTTTTAACGACTCAAGGCAGCGACCTCGTGTCCAAATTATTAAAGATGCAACAACTTGAAGATGAAGAAGAGCTGGCTTACAACGCTGCGACGCAAGATGATCCACGTAAGTACATGCATAGGGTTGCTAAATGGGTCAACAAAGCAGTACGCGGAGAGATTATAATTAAACTATTCATTGCATTTCATCTTTAGACGCTAATGTGGTCGAGGGAGATGGCCGCCCTGCCTGGATGAAATCGCTGCACCAGTCTGCAACAAGTTGGCTCCAACTGTTCCCGAAGGAACTACCGGTATGTAATAATTAGTAGGACCAAAAAAAAATTGTGCAGTGTAAAATATTTTTGTGAATTTGTTGTGAAATGTTCCTTTTTCTTTTAGACTCTGCGACGCACCGTAGAGAACATCAAGGACCCGCTGTACCGCTTCTTCGAGCGCGAGGTGGCGGCCGGCGCGTCGCTGCTGCAACAAGTTCTTCACGATTTGCGCAGCGTCATCGCTATTTGTGAGGTGAGTTTTATGTACAATAGGAGCACAATGGGATTACCGCGAGTCGGAGTGTTGTTGTATAGAATTATAGAAAGTTATTATTATTACAATATGTAAATCTATATCAGCCTTTTGGGGACTGATGTTCGTGTTTGCGTTTTAGCAACTCAGACATTTATACAGAAATGCATATAGATGAAAATATACCAGCAATAGATTGTGTGTTGTGGTGCAGGGTTCAATGAAGCAGACTAACGAGACGCGCGCGATGGTGGGCGCGCTGGTGCGCGGCATGCTGCCGGCAGGCTGGCGGCGCTACGCCGTGGCGCGCGGCTGCACCGTGCAGCAGTGGGCCGGCGACTTCGCACGCCGCGTGCAGCAACTGGCCGCCGTGTCCGCCGCCGTCGCCGAGCGTGGCGCCAAGCGCTTGCAGGTACCTATCACCTATCCCGTTTACATAACGATACCAGGCTTTGACGAGTCTCCTTGTGTCAGATAATGTAACAATATTTAGGACAAAATTAACCATTGATCCTTCGAGCCATATAAATGATCTTATTATTGACTGTTTTATTCTATTAATATGATATCTTCGAAAACAGTACAATTGTTACAGTATTTGCCAATATTAAGAGAACAAATTCAAATAAGTCGCAAAGAATTTTTGATTCTTGGATACAACAATTATTATGATTGTTCTAATAGAGCATCCCTGTATGGCTGGGAGGCCTGCTCAACCCTGAAGCTTACATCACCGCAACACGGCAATGCGTAGCTCAGGCCAATTCCTGGTCGCTTGAGGAGTTGCATCTGCAGGTAAATACTTATTTGTTTTGAGTATCCTAAATGTCTGAATCCATACCATACTTTTGCAATTCTGAACAGTAGATTCTAATTCTGAACTGAAAGATTAAAATAAATGCTGGCCAATTTAGATCGCAATTTGTATTATCTAGATGTAATTATGTTAGTAAGTAAATAATGTGCCATTCGATTAATTTTAATTTCATCAAAACATTGGCAAAATTTCCTCGGGACATTCAGTCTGAACCTTTAACAGTCAAGCATAATCGGCATCAAGAAAGACAATGTTTGTTTGTTGCTTGGAATACTTGTAGATTCGTCTTATTATATTTATATATTTTGTAATTCCTCTTATTAATACTTTGATTCCTCCTATTAATATTACAGGTGACCATCCCGGACCCCGGTACCCCGACCGAGAATGCGCAGACGGAGTGGTCGTTCTCGGTGACGGGGCTGAAGCTGCAGGGCGCCACGGTGAAGGGCAACCGGCTGCTGCTCACCAACACCATCATGGTGGACTTGCCGCTCACTGTGCTCACTTGGATACGGTTCGATCATTTTTCATATCCAACATATGTATATACAGCATTGAAAGTTATCTTGACCTAATTTTGCTATATGAAATGCTCTATATATATATATATATATATACAAATCTTGTCTGTTTTTGCGTGACAATATTTCACTCATATCAAAGAAGCGATAACCGTATCGAAGTTCGTTGAAAGTAAATTGCGATCGTTGTGTGAACAGCGGGCCCGAGCCGGCGAGCGGCGCGCACACGCTGACGCTGCCCGTGTACCTGAACAGCGCGCGCTCCGAGCTGCTGTTCACGGTGCGGCTGCCCATCGCCGCCGGCCAGGAGCCGCACGCCTTCTACGAGCGCGGCGTGGCGCTGCTCACCTCCACCGCGCTCAACTGAACATCCCCCACCACCCTCACCACCCCCGGCTCCTGCGCCGAAACTACTTTTAAGTCTTGTAGCTGCGCACTAACTATTGTATGCAAAAGTTCTCTTCAAACAAAATACACTTATTAAATTATTAACATATGCAATTATAATACTTCATCGAAACATTACAATATATGAATGGAAGTGTGTACTCGGCAACAAATGTTATTCATCTTTTAGGATGATGATCTATGATCTATGATGTATTAATTTATTATTTATGCTTATTGTATGTTCAACATACGGTTAAATATTTTAAGCACCCGTAGCTTATTTAGCACTCATATCTAAAAATATACTCAAAATGAAATAAATAAATGATGCAATTAAATAAAAGTACTTTCATTTATAGTTTTTATTTTTTTTTATTTTATTGCTACACGACAAATAAAATCTTAAATTACAATAACTCTATAGCTGACTAGTGCCTTGAATGGCTGTCTTCATGCCGCTTTGCTTTTGTTTCGGCAACCTGGAACAATGACATTTATTTAATACTCAGCCTTACCTAATTACCTAATACTCGACATACAATGCACACGATACCAATGAATGAAAATATTACCGAATGTGTATAATCTTGCGCGGCGAGGAGGGGTGCACGAGGTCGTGCTGCCGCTCCCACTCCGCGTACTTCTGGTGCTGGCGCTGGCGGCGCCGGTCCACGTAACTTATCTACACGATTATACAATATTACATGACGCATCGACGAAATGATCTAATTATAAATTCACCTAAATCAATTTATGGGATAATTTGCACATTAAAGGTTTAATATGTACAGATTCAGAGCACAACGACAACATAACATCACACCAGGTCCCCAAACGGATAGGCAGGGCGCACCGAGTGCCAAATATCTCTGTCCTTGCAAACCTGACGCGCTTCGTCTACATTCATCACTCTCTCAGAGTACATTATGTCTAAATCTTATACTGTCCACAAATTGACGCGAGGAGGCCGATTACACCCACCACACAGCTGGCCGGTATCCAGATGAAGGCGGTGACGAGCACCACGAAGCCCACGATGTTGTCGCGCAGGAAGCCCAGCACGTTGTTTATGTTTATATCCTCGATGATGTCCCAGAAACGCTCCACCACGTCTTGTATTGTTTTCTCACAAACTCCCTGGAAATATTGAACTCATAAACTTTCCGCCACAAAAAAAAGGATCAAAATATTTATTTAATCGATACACATTTGCAAAATATGCTAAGTGGTAGTACAAGTTAAATATAGGCTGTTCCTGTTTAGAGCCGGGAATACTAAATATTAATCTATAGAAATATGTTCACTAGCTTAATGCTTTAAGGCAGTTAAAAATTTGATCTCACACGGAATACCAGTTCTATGAAGGTCAAGCCAATGCGACATTGGTCAATTGTATCAGATAAAACTTACCTTATTACAAAAGCCTTGGATGCAGGGCGTCCCGTCGGGCAGGATGTCGTTGTGCGCGACGGGAAAGCAAGTCTTGTTCAGACTTTTCCGACAACACCGTTTACAGGCGTCGGCAACTATAACATAACCGAAGTTATTTGTTTTCCAATAATATATGTATTCCAATAATGGTGTTTGTTTAAATATAAAAATCTTATTTTTTGTTTAAATAAATCGTTTGTTTAAATAGGAAGACGGCAGCCGTTTATTACAAAGTGATACACGATTTTTTAAAATACACTCTACATAGACAAAATAAAATGATAAATAACCTTAATTCAAAGTAATTGAATTATTTAATGCAAGCGGGAGGCAGTACCGACCGATATCGCACATGCAGCTGTGCATGCCCTGCGTCTCGCAGTACGGCACGCACGAGCCGTTGCGGCAGCGCCCGCGCTCCGCGCACTCGTGCTCGTCCGCGATGGCCGGCGCCTGCGACACGCAATAACCATTACTGAACTCCCAAGCGATTCTCGCAATCACTCTATAGTTTAAATTTAAAGTAGAATAACCGATCACAATTATCGTTACAGAATACATATTTAAATAGAGTTGTCGGAAAATTCCTGACATATCACTACATAGTATAAAACAAAGTCGCTTTCTCTGTCCCTATATCCCCATGTTCCCTTAAATCTTTAAAACTACG
>DWUN01000724.1:0-20325 GCA_018249975.1 Passova gellias
GTAGTTTTAAAGATTTAAGGGAACATGGGGATATAGGGACAGAGAAAGCGACTTTGTTTTATACTATGTAGTGATGAGCTAATACAAATAGCGTTGAACAATGACTTTTGTATGTAGTTGTTAGAACATGTATACAGTTCACCCAGGAAGTACCACTGCTACACCTCTTTGTACAATGAAACAGTTGTTATTAAAACAATCTGTTTCGGTTTGAAGGGTTTTGATACCTGTCCATGTGTCCATACCAGAAGCAACCATCTCAGTCCACCATTAACAAATTGCAAATTAATACATGTTTATATATATAAACATAAACATAAAAGTTCAAGTCATATAATACCTTATATTTCAGTGAGATTTCAGACAGTTTTTCAGCATCACAAACACCAAATTTGCTACCACTGATTTGTATTTCTGCTATTTTATGTAGTTCAGTGAGAACATCTGTTACTTGACCACACTGTGCTGCCCAGTCGGCTGAGAAATGTACTGTAGCTAAGATAGGCTCCCTGGAATAAATATAATATGATAATACCCATACATCATAGGAGTACATATTTAATAGGAAAAATATTGTTTAAATCGCATAAAACACAATGCAAAAATATGAATATGAATGTTCCCTACACTGCATAATACAAATGAAAGCATAAAATACTATTTTTATTTCATATATTTAATGAGAAATGCTTTAGAATTGAACATATAGTTTTAGAATAGAACATAAAATATGAAAGGTACTATACAGTAAAGCCTACACGGGTTTGTGTGAATATAAACCATAAGTATCGATAGTAGCATTATTTACTACTTCAACTTATAACAAGTTAATATCTCAGTTTTGTGTTTATTGTTATAACTATCGGTAAAATCATCAATATCTAGTCCAAAAATATTAATAGAGGCATGATTTTACATTCACTTATAGTAAATAAATGAAAAATGTATATAACGACATAAACTAAAAATAATACTACTACATTTATTTGTTAAGATTCTTATATAACATCATTATCTCATAGAGGTTATGACTTTACTACCAATGCAATGGTATGTTGTCATATATTGGTGGTGTGTAAATAATTAATTTAAATTTAAATTCAATCATTTCAAACTAGCTTTGGAAAATTTAACTTAAACTCACTATAGAGTAAAAATTATATCTATTTCAAATTCTGAGTTGTATTTCACTGTTACAATTCGACATCTAATTACATTTTGAATATTATGAAATAGAGAAATTAAAAGTGGATAACTTACTTTATAAAGTAATAGAAATCCTCGATTGACTCGATCGTATTGACCGACATTTCTTTTTAAGGTTATATTTACAATATAAATTATTACACCTGTTTATTTTCTCTTACTGCGAGCAACTGTTTTCTTATTTTTATAGAACTAGCAGATATTTTATTTGTTGACGTTTTATTTAATATTTCACGAGTTATACGAAAAAACGTATTTCAGATTCTATCCGTCAACCAATTAATGTTGCCATTGCTTATTAATATTATAAGTACATACTAGTAAGTAGATATACAACGATATATCGAATGTTTGATAATATCAATGTTACAATATCGAGATTGAATTACCTGACACATTAAAGTGTATTATGATATCGATAAAAATAAATATAGATATCGAAAATATTTGCAGATTCATTAGTAATTTTAAACATTTTATTTGGAAAAACTGATTTGATTTATATGCTTTTCTTCGTTGTTGTTCGACTGTTGTAATTGTTTATATTGAATTTATATTGAATTTGTGTTTATTGATTACTGGGTTACTCGAAAAAAGAACTTTTTTAGGTTCTTTTTAAATTTTTTAAAGGTTTGATAGAACTTATTGGAAATTATAAATTAATAAAAAGTTAATTATAGACTGGTCGATATTATTGATTATCTTCTTTTCAAGTCCGCGGTAGAAAAATCGGTAATTTTATCTACTTGCAAGTACAGTAAAAGAAATTTTCAATCTATGTTATTTTGTCTGTCTCGGGTTCATTACATTGTTCACAGACTTCTTCGGTACTTTTAGAAAATTGTTATGCCAATCCAGGACGGTGAAATTGAGGTTATAAATTATGCTTTTTTAATGGGAATAAAAACCCTTATTCTGAATTCATATACCTTTGAAAAATATTTATACAATTAATTTCAAAGAGATGGCGTCAGTTTCCACTGCACCGGCTCCAGGCATGCATCAAATAGATCTTTCTAAATTAAATCTACAGCAGTTGGCTCAGCTCAAACAACAATTAGATCAAGTAAGCCATTAATTCTTAACTATGCATTTTGGTTATGATCAAAACTTAATATTAACGAGTGTTTTACATTTCCAGGAAATGCATGTTTTTCAAGATTCGTTGCAAACTCTCAAAATGGCACAAAGCAAATTTTCGGAATCAGGTGAGAGTGTAGACAAAATCACACCAGACACGAAGGGCAAGACAATTTTAGTACCTCTCACCGGATCAATGTATGTGCCGGGCACTCTAGAGGACACTAACAATGTCATCATTGATATAGGCACTGGATATTATGCTCAAAAAGTAAGTAAAAATTCTGATAAAAGAGAGAGAGATATTTAGATTATAATTTCTGTACTGAAAAACATGGCCAACTGGAAGACAAACAGTTTTTAATAACTTTTGATGGTACAGGATAGTTTCTATTGTCTTGTGTCATGAGTTATGTTATAGTAATCAAAACAATAACCCTAAGCTTAGGGTGGTCCAGGATTCTCATTCAACAACAGTCATACTATAATGGTTTGATTGTGTTTTTGACTTTGAAACCTTTAGAGTTGAGAGCAATTAAGGATAGAACTTAATTAAAGACAGCATAGTATAAACATGAGCTATGTAGGGGGTAATATAAAACTGTAGTCTAATATTTGATATTACTTTCTACCTCTTGTTTACAATCTTGAGCATTAAGTTTTGTCTGTGAGTTGTTTTATTGTTCAAAATTTTAATTGATATTTCTAATGCTTTTCACACTGGTTAGTTATGTTTATGCAACTAGTAATTTTCCATATTTAACACTTACAGGACATAGAAGGTGCTAAAGATTACTTTAAAAGAAAGGTACAGTTTGTAACAGAACAAATGGAAAAGATTCAATTGATAGGTATAGAAAAAACAAAAGTGCGAGAGGCGATTTGCATGATGATGGAGATGAAGCTGCAGGCTCAGGCACAGGCACAGAAGGCTTCCACTTCATAACATTAAATTTATGTATTGTTTATAGATTTGCTTGCTTAACTCAATATTATTGATCAAAAACTAATGCATTTTTATTATCTTATATGTTCTTGTTGTATTAATAGAGTTAAAAAGCAACATGACAAGGTAATATGTTCTATTATGTACTTGTAATTATTATTTCATAAACTCTAGAAAAACCTACACAGATTATGAAAATGAATCAGACTTGTGATGTTTAAAGTGTGCATCCAAATTGATCTAATGAATGAAGCTTTTTGACAGCATATTTCATTTTTACATATTACGATAACAACCACTGCGCTTCACCAATTGAGATTGTCAAACACAATTTGTAGCATTATGATCACAAAGTGTACAGTTATTGCTATTTTGTATGATATACTTTGTTTGAATATGCAAGAAATAAATTATTGAAAGTGTTTAACAATTAATTGCATACTTTTACCTTTCCTCTGTTTAACTCATTACCTACTATTCAATAGGCACATATCTATACTTTGCTTGGCTGTTAGAGGTATTTATTTATAAAACCCCTTTCAATTTATAATCCCATAAATATATGTATTACGAGTGTCATAAACAATTTTTTCATTATGTAACACTAAACTGGACTGCAGCATCTTTTAACGGCTGTCTTAAGAGATCTTTTTGGGATTCAGTTTCAGTTAAAATTATTTACTTATTATTTAATTATTACACCATCACGCTAGGGCTCTAACAGCGTAGACAGAAAGCACCGAGTGCCAAATATCTTCGATAAAAAAAAGTATAAAAGTAAACTATACATAGTTAAAATGATAATTAATGATAATTATTAGTTCCAATTATTATTTGTTGTGCTAGTAAACTTGCAGCTGGTGTAGCCACTGCCACCAGAGGGCAGCGTTAATGATCCTTTGCATTAATGTGATTATATATTTTATTTCTGTTTGTCACAGCATCAATGACTTGTAGATATGGTTTAAACCACTGTATTTCTAAAATGTCCTTTGCAAGGGAGTCTTCTTATATACATTCATAGATTTTAATATTCTAGATCCAGTGGCTTATACTGTGGTTTGAAATACCGTGCGTCGTGTTACTGTTGCACAACTCTTGTAGGTTTTATGTCTGTGGCATTGTAGCTTCTAAACGAATGCACTGCTATTGATGTGGTTTTTTGATTTAAAAGCTGTTGTGATCGAGATGGTAGTTGGCTATAATTTACGAAGAGCTGTTTAGGCATTTAATGATTATCAGCTCATTTCCCATTTAAAGAAGGGTCTTACGTAAACTCAACGCTACATAAAACAGTATCCATCGAAAGGTGTGGGTAATGGTTAAAAAAAATACAAACATGCGACACCAAAGTATTTTATTTTATAGGCCAAAATGATAGCGCTGGTATCTACATATAGTCGCTTAATAAACTATCTTAACGTTCATTTATCTACATTATTTCTTAATACTCACAAAACGATATTAACTAAATAAGGCAACGACTATTCCTTAATTTTGATAACCATGTCTAATCATCTGGAAATAAATGTTAATTAAAAATTTGTTCATGAACACGTGAAATGGTGTTTACATGCAAGATTAATGTTTAAATAGTGGGCGAAAGTCGAAAATTACAATGACTATTTTTATTGCAGGTACGTACATTGTAAACCTTATAAGCCAGATAAATATGCTATTAAATAAGTAGTGATGTCCAGAGATCATGATGTGACCTTTTGGTCATACAATAATTTTATTTTTAACACGACAAGTATTAACAAATGTATTTATAATGATACTCGTACAATGTATTTGTATAATGATCATAATATGTATATGACAAATGTGTGCCAGTTTAATGTTACTTGTCAATTTTGTGGCCAAAGGTAAGAGCACCTAATCCTTTCAGTATGTATTAGTTAGTAAAATCATTTGTATTATTCTATTAACAGTATAAGCTAGAAGTAGATATTTACATTTTGTTACATAATATGTTACCCCTAATTATTTTATAATTTTATTATTTAATCGTACAAATAACAAAAATGTGATTATACCATCGTGAAAATTGCCTTCGACAATACTTGTCACCATAACACCATAACCTTTATTAGATTTATGAGTTCATAAGCTTATATACACGTCACAAATGTTCATACTCTGAACATCATTAAACGAACAGATCATTCGCCTGCTCGGCGAAGTCCTTATCTCAAATGGTGTAGTACTCTGGTGCAAAATCATTTGCAAGATTGCTAAGGAAGTGAAAATCTGAAGAGGAGTTTGAATTGTCACCGGCAGTGGGTGTGGCGTGAGTTGCCTCGTAAAACTGCTGGAAGGAACCATACCCATCTGCACATTCGCCTGCGCTATATGCTTCTCCAGTGACAGGTCCTTGGGCACCAGTTGGCCCATATGCCGGTCCTGTCGTTGAACCACTTTGCGGTCCTCCGTATCCGCTTGCATCGTAATATGCATTTTTTCCATACTCAGTACCGTGAGCATTCTTTTGATTTTCACCGCTGTAGTATCCATGTGCGTGATCATGTCCACTCTCATGATAATGGTAGCCATAATGACTATTTGGGTAAGTCATGTGCTCTCCTGGATATGATTGCGATTGATCATATCCAGGATGACCATAAGCCACTTGCTCCTTTCCATATGCCGAGTAACCATAGTTTTGATAAATTTCATGTGGATAAGCTTGTCTGGATCCATTGGCCGATCTCGTCGAGGGCGACCCATCTTGTTGTCTTGTATGTTGTTGGTTTCGAGCATAAGCATGTTGATCGCTGCCCTGTATTGCTGGTCCATAAGCTTCATACGTTCTATTGCTTTGTTGATATTGTGTTAATTTACCCACAAACTGCTTGGAGTCCATTCGAAAGTCAGGATGGGGTACAAATTGACTTGAAGGGGCATTGCCCCTGATAACGTATGGTGGCATAGCATTTGGTACTGCTTGCGTATGAGGTGGTCCCGGAGGCGCATTGGGTGGCGAGGGCCTAGGATAGTGACCAAGTGGACTTTGATGCATGCTGGAAGGCGTGCCTGGGGTGGAGGATGGTGTAAGATTGACAGAAGAAAACTTGCCACCGTCTGGTAAACCAGAAACCACTACAAGTCCGTCTTTAGAGGAAGATGGTGATACTTTACAACCGTTTGCATCTAACGATGGCGAGCGTTTTCTTGATTCCTGCTTAATCCTTTTAGCTAGATTTCTGGGGGCTGCCACGATTGCATTTGTCGGAGGATGTTCGTCTCTCGAGTCATCCTCAGCCAATTTGTCCAATGACGACGATGATGCAACACTTGATGCACCGTCACTTGCAAAACTGTTGTTGTTTGTGGCGCTTGGGGTATTGTTATTTCTTGTCCGCGAAGAAAGTTCTGGCAAATCCTCAGTTGGCGAACATAGGGCGCCTGGAGGTAATTCGCAACCCTGGCAACTCTTTTTGCCAGATAACGGTCCGTCATCATCGAGGAACTTGTCGAGCCCAGTTTTGCTTTTACCGCCTTCCGAAGTCGTAGAATCCTTGTCGTCACCATCTTCACTTTTACTTAATGTTTGTCTTTTATGTTTCATGCGTCTGTTTTGAAACCACACCTTCACCTGCAAAGAAATATAACATTTGTTTTGTTATACAGGTTTACTTTTTTAATTCATATGTAAAATAAATATTTTAAGCCGGAACAATAATTCAGTTTAATACTTAAGTAACAAATTTACAGTTGCCTATTACAGGTTCATACCTGTCTCTCAGTGAGGTCGAGAGAGGCAGCTATTTCGATCCTCCGCGGCCGGCACAAGTATTTGTTGAAGTGGAATTCTTTCTCTAACTCCAACAATTGGGTGTTTGTGTAAGCTGTTCGTAGTCTTCGTGGCAAGCCATTTTCTGCAACATAAAGAAATAGAAATGAAAAAAAAAACAAATTCTGGTTTCATTTTGTCTTGCATTAAATTGTATTTCCGAAAATCAATAAATGTAATAATTTTCTGAGTGACGAAGAGCGTGAATGTAACGTCAGTCACCTTCCTATTTCATATAGATATTATAGCTCGGCGAGATGTCCCGATAATTTAGATATATTTTGTACATAATTTTCTAAAAGAATATAAGCTTAATGAATACATCCATTCCCTAGACACTTCCGTTATTTACCTAGTAGTTATACTTTATATCATCGCGTTATTAAATGCTATGTTTGATGTTAATGTATATTATTCCTAGAAGCATTAAATAACAGGGTTGTGAGCGGCTCGCGGGTGCGCTTTCCTTTAATATAATAACTTGATCGCATGTCAGAGTACCGCCCTTGACGCCATTGTGTCGAAACAGTTCTTTTTATTTTACCACAAATACGAATTGGAATTCGAAATTCAAATTACAAAAGGGCGGCGAATAATGGGGCGATCGCGTTCGCGTGACGATTTCGTGCTTCGGACTCGTGTATAGTCGTATTATCGTTAGGGTATTTTTGGTGACTCTTATCGGATATGCAGTAAGTATTAAAATGTTTTGTAGAAACGCATGTTTTACTTGGTAAGATTGGGTGGCGCTTGATTGACGTGCCTCGTCAGTTTTCGCTTTTGCCATTGGACAGGAGCAGCTGTCAATCAAACAGCAACCACGTATACTAGTTATGCTTGGTTGCCCTAGACCGCCCATCGAAGCATTAAAAAAAAAACGATGTAAATATTCGCTACAACAGATAATTCTGTTCGTGTAAGCAAATCTTACTACCTACTTCATTATTAGAAACCTGTGGTTGTAACGTTTCTGCATAATATTATGTTTATCAAGATGACAATAATAATTCTCAGTTCACTGAACTTGAAACTCGATGGCTTTTGGTCAGCCCCCAGAATGAAAGATATTCACGCCAGTACAATGAATAACAAAAGTGTTTTTAAGGTATAGGTAAATTTACTTATTAATATTTTAGTTTAGATGTCTTAGAATACTGTTTTTAGAATAAGCCATAAAGAATAGTGTCACTGCTGTTTCACTCAACATATATTGTCCATTTTTTCTGTAGTAGTAGGTGTTAGTCATTTGAATGCTCTAAATGTCAATTATTGAAATTTACATACTGAGTAATCACAATAAGACAATAAGTTCATATTATTGCAATGCTCTTTGTATATTTCAATCACCTATTTACGAACCCCATGTGATTGAAACTTAGTTTAAACATTTTTATATCAACTGATCTTATTGTCATGACAATATTTATTGACTTAACTAATATTTTTTAAAATTTTTACGTAATGCGTTTCATAGAAACGCGGTTTTGTAACTCCATATTATAGTCTGAATACAATACACTGATTAGCACCTTGCACTTTCATAGACATTTTTGCTTCTGTACAAGCTTGTACAAACTTATACAACAGTATTCGTATTACCGCTAGGTGGAGGTTTTTGCGTGTCATTTTGGGCTCGATTATGCGAGCTCAAGTACCCCCGCGTATAATGCTCACATTATCACGATGTGTCGTTCTTATGGTTCACTGGCATCACCAAATGTCTCGGTTCGCAAAAGACAGTAAATTCATTTACATGAGTTCCTAGTGATATTGTATTATGTTGCAGTCATCTTATTTATCCAAAATAGATGTACTTTCTGCTTCAAAGTTAAAGCTGAATTTAATCGATTGTTAAAATAATTATTTTGGTCTCATGTCATAAATGCAGCTGTTGCAGAAATTACTATCATGTCACAGCTTAACGTTTAAACCATTTTGTTTCTAGATCTAATATGTTTCTATTTGGGTAACTACTACTAGGAACCTCGTAACTGATCCATAATAAGATATTTTTTTTATGTAATGATGAAATCGAACGAAGTGCCTTCATTGTGTTGTCGATTAATAGTGTGATTAGTTGACCAAGTGTCTTAAAACTCTATAATAGTAAATATTCTTCTGTCTATGCTTGCGATATTCCTTAACGTTAACCCGAGAAGCTATAGAGGAAGATTCCTTTGTAAACGTACGTAAATCTTTTTTACACTCTTTCAAATTTGTTCTTCCTTGTCCAACAAGGAGGTAATAAATGATGTATAAGTGGTGTTGCCTCGTAATCCCCTACACTCCGACAACTCTTGGGATATGCAGGGTCCAAGATTTACTGCGGATGAAGGGTCACTTACATTGTCAACAGTCCGCACTTAATTTGATAATATCGCCACCCTTGTGGCCATTGAATTATTACTGCTACTTATGCAGTTTTTACCTGAAATAATTTGCTTGGTAAGGTACAGTTAAATATTATTTATCGTTTTTTTAATTTTCTTCTTTACTTGTAATTTTCAAACTGCTCGTTAAATTGGTATGTACTTATACAATTTTTAAATAGGTCATATTATTATTGAGGAAAATAAATTATATTAAACTATATTTTATATATTAGTTTTATTGTAAGGAGATAAATATCAAAACAATGGAAAGTCAATCAAAAATGTCTTGTAGCGATTAAATGTACTATGTTATTAACTTGGTAGGTAATTAAAGTATATTTTCTTGCGAAACGACTGGACTAATTCTGAGTTTCCAAAATAATAAGTAAATAAGTGTAGTGTGTATACACTAGTCAACAATTTACGAAGGATACGCATGGAAAGGGTTCTGCAAGTTTAAATAATTAATCAACAGCCAGTAAAGGATTATTGCGGCGGGCAGTTGGTGGTTGGATGCCATTAGAGAGCCATTCGATGCCCCACTAAATGCTGTGGTCACATTATTCGTGTCGGCTCGACATATGACCGAGGAGGGACTTTTACACTAAGAAAATTCTTAACCTATTCTTTTACTTTTGAAACAGAAGAAGAATAAACGGTATTTTGGATTCTAAGGGAGTTATAGTCATATAGGTATTTATGACTATTACTCCGTATTTTTATGGTCTAGATCGGATATAATATGGGATATCATTGATTTTAAATTATAAAAGGATAAAATATATTTGTGATTTATTATTAATTTTAACCGAATGAAATCTACATTATGTATGTACTCGTACATGTCTTTTCAGCTCTTTTATAATACCACTGCTGCATTTACGCTAATCTCCTTTTAAAACGAGAAGAGTTAAGGCATCTGTCACACTGAAAAAAGGGTGAGAAAACTTTACATTGTATGGCACATGTTGAACCAGCAACCTTACTTTTGAGATCGTAATAAAAATTCCTTGTCTAGTAACAATTCCTACATGACACAAATAGGCGTAGCGGCGGTACTGCCCTGTACGAGCTGTGAACTATAGACAGATAGGTACATGCAGGTTTAACCACCACCTTTTTATAAAATGATGCGATTCTATTCATTAATGATTCGTTTTTTTAAAATTAACTTGTTATATAAATGTCGATTTCAATATATTGTACAATTAAATTTCGAACGTTTTCGACATACAACAACAACTTCGACATACAACAATCGAACGATTTCGACATACAATTTAAATTTCGAATATAACACTTTTATTTTTTAAACAAAATCAAGATGTGACATATAAATTTCACAAAAAGCTAGTGTAGCGGCGGGTGGCGCGTGCCACACGCTGCCACCATTTGATAAAGCACCAAACATTTATTTTGAATGTTGCACTGCAACAGAAAAGTAACCGAGGGAGGAAGTTGGGTAAGAAATATTACGTTATGAGGTGTGAAAGGCATAAATGTAAAAATTCAATATTTCAAAAGCCAAAAGTAAATTTTTCCGCAATTTCTTGCCGGTAACAATGTTGGGGTGCTGAGAGCAGCGGACTGATAACGTGAATGTATGTTTGCACACGACGCGATTACATGTGCGATTACACATATTAGAAGAATTTTTTGCGAATTATCTGTTTATTTGAAAAAATTGAACGCGTAAAATAAGAAAATTAACCAGGTATAGGTTGGTAATCATAATTATGTTTTATCATGGACCCTTCGAGAAATAAACTGTTTAAATACCGCAAAACGGTGCAATTCGAAATGTAAAATATCTTAATGCGAACGGGATTAATGAAATTTCCGCGTTGACGGAATCGAACCGGGGCCCTCTGGGACGGGCTGTCAGACTGTTCCCAACTTGCACCGTCTGTTGCGCGACAACTTTTAATAACCTTCTGTATCAGCTAAATGGATTTGGGACGGAACTGAAGCTAGAGCCACTCATTACATTCCCACCCAACTTGACGTGAAAATAAGTTTGACATTACTGAATTATATAAAACAGGGTATTGCAAACTCGGGGATTTGCCGTAACTTTGACCAATAAACCATTATGAATAACACCCGAAATATTATTGAAGGTAATCTCTTAAAAATAATGCTGAAACCGTGAAAATAAATGCCGGCATAATAACAGTTGTTTTTTTTATAGATATATAAATAAATAACACTCAATTGTGTTTTTTAGTTTATTTAAAGCATTCTGCCTGAAGTTTATTGGTAACATAAAGTGAACATATAGCTAAAATCTTCCGGTGGATGTCCAAAAGATTTCTTATTTTAACGGTCATAAGTGTATTAGTAGGTATTATTTGTATTCCTTTTTTTTACTGTACCTTCGTGTTCGTTGTATGCTCGTAGAAGAAAGTCACAGGAATATCCCTCCCCGCTCGGAATGTAATTGAACCGTCTTAGATCTGTCTCTCGGTAATCCACGCTTATAATTGATGCGACAATGTCAAATAGGCCCCGATACGCCTAATCGGAAAAATACAAATCCCGTAGTAACATGATCGATTGTTACTGTCAAGTCTAAATAGATAAACAAGTCACTTAGTAGGTACCGAGTGCGATCGGTTGGAGATTGTGATTTGTGTCATTTTTGGGATATAGATAAAAATATAGATAAAAAATATAGATCGTTTTTGCAGACTTATATGTATTACCGTATATTAATGCAGAGTTCTCACTAATTTGCGATCAGGTGGTCATGTGTGAAATTGTTTTAACATGTAGTATGATTATTATTACTAAGTTAAAGTATGTCTGCTAACTACATTCAAAGAAAAAAATGCATAAATTTCACACAAAAATATATTGTGTAAATTTTTGACCGACTTCAAAAAGGAGGAGGTACTCAATTCGTCTGTTTTTTTTTACGAGTACAATATGTTTTCGTCTATTTATATCTAGGTGTATCTGGGTTCGATCATATTATGAACTTAAGTCTTTAACTCGTAAAATAAGTTTAGGTATAGGTATTGATCTTTAAGTGTCTGAATCCCGTGTAACATTAGTAAATTGTCGTCGCAACGAATGCACTTATTTTTACGGTCTTTGTTAACTGCGACCTTTACTATCTTTATTAGGGCGACGATAATAAAGAGACTCTTGGAATATGCAAAGCGCTTAAGACTGGTGGTATTTAATTGCCCTTGAAAGGGGCGACAAAAAATAAACGGCCGATATAAATAACGGTGCACTTTTCATAATCGCAATTGTCGCCGGGAGAATATTTAGTGCGCAGTAAAAGCGTCCCGATTGTGATCCCGGGGGATACGGGAGGAAGGTTAATAGTTGCGGGCGAAGCACTGCAGGAACGATCTAGAATTGCGGTCACACATTGAAAATTCACAGGTAAGTGTTGTAACGCATATCTATTTGGGTACCTACTTAAAAATTGTTTAAAGACTTTATTCTCATAAAATACTACGCAAATTACGCAAGTTATCCGTATAAAATATTCGTCATGAAAAACTACAGACTTCCTACCTATGTAATATTCTTTAGTTATTATATTGATGCAGGATATTTTCATGGGTTAATTGAAATTTGATAGCGTCAGATTAAAATACTGAGTGATGATATAACATAGTGTTGCTAGACTGACTTTTTTCTTACCATTAAAATTAAAGATAATGAAAGTAGGCAAGGTGTAAAGGTAACCCTGGTTATGTAGTCGTATGGCATCAATGTGGAAGGCAGTAAATGAAAACTCACTAATGGATTTTATACATAAATCTATAAGTAATTAACGTTTAGAAAAGTTGTTGCGTTTTATTCAATCCTAATCTAAAACAACTTCTATAAGGTTTTTTTAAATCATAAAGAAGTAAAGAAGGCATGGCATTGGGGAATAAATTTTATTTATCAAATAAAAAGGATGGCGTGCTCGTTTTTCACCGCGTCGGGGACATTATCGCTTCTTTTAATTATTATTCCGCCGATATTCGCGACTCACTACGCCTCACTGCGGTTTTTGTTACCTCATGTACGTACCTACTTGGAATTAGTACAATATGTTTACGCTGCAGTACTGAACATTAAAAAACATGATATACTTAAATTAAAATATACAGGTATCTGTGTGGGTATATAAGAAAAGACGTAAAACGGGAAAAGTTCAATCAATCTTACGCGAGCTGCTTCTACAAGGTACAACACCTTCTCTAGATAATTAATATCAAAAAGAAAAAACAAATTAAAATGTAACATTTGCTTCTGAATAATTTTTAATTTGTCGAAGTAATCTTAAGCTCTTGTAAGTTCAACCATATTTATCATGTGAATGGTAGTCTACAATAATGAAGTAAAAGTTCAGTTTCCACTACTAATTCCGAAGCTAGAAGCATAAATTTGAAGTTGAGATTTGGTTGAATGTAATTATGTGTATAAAACGGCAAACATTTTAATTCCGTGGCAGTAGGGCGGTTCGCCCTAGCCGTGGTCGGTAGGAAATGAAGGAAAAAAGCAACGGAAGCTGGCCCCCTCCTTCCTCCCCGGCCCGGCTTGTGGCTTTTTAAATGGAAATTTATTGTTGAACACTTCGTCAATGTGTTTAAGAAAGCGTCTTTAAGAATTTTTACTTAATTTGGCTCTTGCGCTCTTATCCATTTTTAATGTTTCATCGTCTATATTATATAGTAGTCAAAAGTGAGTTCCAATCAAACGAAAAACCTGTTCTTAATCGGTGTCTGCGTATTAACCATAGGTGCGTTAGGTATCTGAAGAATTGTACGTAACTTTACCACTTCAGTTTACGTAATTTTATCTTTTAAGTTGTAATTCATATCTTACATTTTTCCTATCGTCTCTATCATCGTTAGCCACAGAGTTAATAGATGCCAGTAGGGGTAAGTGAACTCTTATTAAACTCAGAGAGGAGTCCATAAAATTTACTTCAACTGTAAAGCTGGTTCGTTCCCCACAATTGAAAAGCGCGAGGGAGCGGCCCGCGCAGATAGGGCACTTACTGTAAAAGTTAAAGCTAATTGCCCTTAAGACATATTTTTAATTTCATTGCCCATTCCTTCTTTCTTAGTGTTTGTCGGAGTCTACTAACTCTTGGTCGCCGCCTGACAGGCCGAGGGTAGCGAGTAATTGCCATTTTTGTAAGATAAGGTCATATTTTTAAAGGCCGAACATATTTTATGTGTTTAGAAGGGTATATTATTTGGAGCAATTAAACTAATATAACTATTTTTGTTCGCGAACGTGGGAGAGCCTTCAGCGTTATGTTTTACTTTATTTTGTAGATTCCTATTCAAATTCTAATAGTAACATTGAAGCACGTGGCTCGAAGCGGTGGCCAGTAGCCGCCGTCGCCTTTATGTTCGTTTCTTCACATCCATTCATTCTGTCATTTCATTTTCAAAAATGAATCATTCTTCATTTGAATTCGGTTCGGAATTGTGAGGTTTTTGCTTGAGCCACTGACCTGCCCACCATGGGGGTCGCCGCAATGACTGATGGTATTATAATGTTTTATTTTTCTTTAATATTCTTATCACCAACTATTGTGGCTGCGAGGCGGCGAACATCTGAGTGAACGAATGACTAAGTTTGTTTGGGATTATGTGTAGGCAGATCAGATACAGTTTTTTATTTCTTTTTATATAGATATACATTGATACCCTGAAAAGATAAATGTTTATTTTCCAAATAAAATAGTTACGCTGGCAAAATAAAATATACCCACATATAATATCTGACGTAGCGACAGAAAGTTCTGAATTATTTGGGAGTTTAAGATGAAGAGTTTTGCTAAAATGTTATAAATTCATAGGTGATATAGTGAATATATTGTGACCATTTAGCACTTTCCATGAGTGGAGCGGCATGAAACTGTATAACGGGCGTGACACAGAAGTCAACTGTCAATAGATGTCGCTGACAGCTCTGATGAATGAGCGCGACCGTTAGAAAGGTACATGCGCCCGCGCACCGGCTCGTCATTAGCTTCATTCACATACGGCAAGATTAAAAGAAACAACCCGAAGCTCCCTGATACAACGAAGCGGAAGTCTATACAAAATTTGGTATGCAACATACCTTCTATATTTTTTTTCTCGCATGAATATGAATTTAAAGGAATTAAGATTAAAACGATCACCGTTGCTGTAATCAGTATCTGACGAATCTCTAAATACCTAAGTTTAAAAAATAAATGTTACGTCTAGAGAAACGTTGTATTAATTAAATAAATAACTTTATTTGTTAGTACCTTGAGACCAATTTTTTATTGTTATGATTGTTTGGTTGTAATCACGTAATATTGATAACACGGAGTTAAACAAAGTTGCAAACAATTTGTTATACAAAATGGTAGTAAACAGATAAACTTTATCGTTGCAAGTTACGCAAAAAGCTCTAAAACAAAACCCGACGATGCCTCGGCGACCCGCCTGATATTGATATGAGTGACTTGCAGTTACCGCCCTTTGTCGAATAACGCCGATGCCATGGACAACTACACCCCGGCCTCCCCAACCCATCGCTGTTTGCCTAACAAACATTGTCATTACAAATATTTTACCTACTTATGACCTAATCTTATTTAAGTGTCGAATAACCATCACAATCTATTTATTTATTGTATGTGATTTGTGGACATTAAGAAATAACCCAGACCAACCGGACAATTTACGTTGAACGCATCATTGATTTAGTTAACAATAACATCACTTACGTGTAGGACTTACACGGACATTATTGAACTATCAGTAAACGGTAATAATAAAGTGGTGTATTTTTTCGGTTCTATTAGATGTAACTTGGCCAATTTACATAACTGAATGCGTCTTCTTCACTAAATGTCCGTAAATCGTATCAGCCGACAGTAACGGACGTTTCGAAAGTTTGCGCAGCCACAAAATCGCTACTGAAGTTGCCACGATGTCCATAAACAAGTGGACGTGGCGCGAACGGAATATTCAAGAGGAAAGTTGGTGTAGTTTGTTGAGTCCACTCAATGGGGTAACACTTGCATGGAACGGCCCGAGTTGGGGCGTACATCATCCCACACGTATTGTCCCCTTAATGAAGCTAGTTTGCGATGATAGGCTAAGTTATTGTTATCTAAGCGCACTTTAATACCGTTGTAACTGTTTCAACGCTTCTTAAAGGTACTTTAAGTTCTGTCACTATAAAGTGGCATATTTCATTTTGCTATGTAATAGTGATATTTTATTAAACATCTATAAAGTATTATTATATTGGCTTTAAATGTAAACCGATAGTATTACCTACATGGCAAATTAGGGTGAACATGTTTAATTTTAAAATATTATTGAAGTTCTGAAAACATTAAATACGTTGGAAGAGTTCACATTAATAACAGAAGCAAGTGAATACGTTAAAATAGTATCTATAGTGGTACGTACAAGTTAGAGCGACAGTGCCGGCACGCGCGGCGGCTGCGAGAGAAAACTTTCCCGAAACGATCCAACTGTGAATATGAATCCTATTATTTGCTACATTTAAAACTTCTTTCGTAACACACTGTGAAGCAACGTTTTACAAGTAAACGAAGAAAACATTGTGAAAAATTACTGACGCATTCTAAATCATTGGAAATATAAATAAGTAGGTTAATTAATTTTACTCTACCTACTACAATTTATTCAATTGTACCATACATATCGTTTTTAATTTCTCAATAAAAACATACCTACATAGCCTGTTCACTGTGGCGATAAGTAAAGGAGATTAAAATTTAACATGTGCATTATTTATTTACGACTACTTCTCAAAGATACACAACGACATTTCATCGTACAACTAAACCATACCATATTAAGAATTTGGTTGCGTGATCTGCCCTTATATGTGTATTCGTGTATCCAGCAAGGAACAAAACAGAAGGCAACATTGATAATTATCACAACATGATTGAATATGTACATGCAAAAATAACTTATAGGTTTATAATAATATAATGTAAGAATTTAAAATACAGTGTCGAGATCATTTGTCCGATGGATGATGCGACTGACAGCTAATCTGGGGATACTGGGTTCGATGCTCACACAGGACAAATATATGTATAATAAGCTCGAGTATTTGTTTGGTGCGTAGCTGGAAAACTGTATACATATAAGTATGTTTCTGGAAATTTTACATAAATATAGTTCATCAGTTGTTTGCTAACGATAGATAACGATAGATTCTGCGTAATTTGAGATTTGATAACGAGGATGAATTTATCCAGAAATATTCGAAGTAGATACAAGCTTGCAGCTGTAAAATATCCCAACAGTTTAACACTACAAAAGTTGACAAAAGTTCAGTGTGTGTGACAGGCGTGCTCGCCTGTCGCCCGCGTCTGTCAACGTCGCGTCCGTCGCAACTCGTAGCATCTCTACGTAACGGATACATCTTTGTTTTTACACGTCTCTATTCTTAAAAACACAAAACTGTCATGTATGTCAATAACACAGATAGTTTGATATACACATAAATAACATTAGTAATCTCCGTTGAAATAAGCCACTGATGTACAAACAATTGTGTGATCAATTTTCAGTACAACTATCTTTAGAGAGCTTAGGATTTCAAAAAATTTTTAATGCAATCTTACGATTTTCGTTTTATTATTACACGGATACCACACAGCTTTGCTTTTCAAACATTTTGCGTGCAACTCATTACACGTGTTTCTTATCTAGATACTCATATATCCAATCTTAGTGTAAATCAAAAGCGTGTATAGGTAAAGAGGTATCATAGCGACTTTCACCGATCTCGATGTTTGTAGAGTAATGAAGTGGCAAGGAGAGCGAACCGTCCGCTGCCTACAAAGTTTCTTGTGCATTTTTTACCTATGTTCAGATTACTAGCCAATAACCTACTAGCTGGAAATCTACTAGTAAAATGATGAACATCGGTATACGTTTTGCTAACCATTTTGTTATCAGTTTTTTTTACCATGAAATCTTCACCACGAATCTTAAAGCTCAGCTTAAACATTAAACACCTACTTACAAAATGTCACCTATAACGCTTTGTTACTTATCTCTTTTAGTAGGCCAGACTGTCTTTTACTATAGATTATTTATTATACCTACTCTTTCAGTGAATATTGTCGTTGGCGAATATTTTTACACACAATATCTAATCTAATTTTTATACTGTATCTTGCTAAGATTTTTGAGGATTTGAAAACTTATGAACCCAATTACTAATTTCATAAGTAATCCAATTATGTGTGTTATTAATATTCAGTTCGTAGAAACCAGGTGTACCCTCTATGGAAGAGACTACGTCCGTTAGATTTGCGACACTACTACCACCGTGTGCAAAAACTATAATCAACTATTAACTGAGTGTTACCGTTACCTGGTTATGTTTATATAGCGGTATTAGACCCTTTAAAGTGACCGGGTTACATGGAGTGCTAATAGTCTAGTTTATTGATAGACGACTCAGAATAGAGTTATGATAGATAAAAAGTTCAAATACTTCCAGTATAAGTGTTTGTGTATGTAGCTCTAAAACATATTTAATTGGAATACTAAAACAGTATTAGGTATAATAGTGTTAATATTGTGTTAACGCTACTTGAAGCCCGATGAAATTGCAAATAACTCCCATATTTATTCCTGGTATGGCACCATTCATTATAAGTACGTAAAAACTATAATAATATTGTCAAATTGTTATTTTATAAAACTATACAGGATTAAAATATGTCTCACGTAAATGTTTTTTTTGGTCATAAATGTAAGGTTTATTCATAAATCATGTATACAAAACTTCATAGTTCGTGATAAAAGTGCAGTGATTCCACAGCACTGCGATTTTGGAAGTCTTAATTTGTATTATACGAATTATTTTACTTGCTAGCTTTTAATTTTGTTCAACGACTTCGATTTTCCTGCAGTTAAAAAAACTAACTTATCATTCCATTGAAGAAGGATAGCGTGCTTTAATATAAGAATGGAGAAAGAGATAGTAGATCGCGATGGAGGGAAGGACAAATAAAACAGGGGAAGAAAGTTAAGCGTCCGTGACTTTTCAAGATTTTTTCGGCGTTTATTTTTTAAAGTTTACGTTCGGTCGTTCTGTAGCGAATATACCTACAAAGTAAGTATTCTTTGATTTCTTTTTTGTTCTATTCACTGATATTGCAGTATCGTTTGCTTATATTTTCATTTTATGTATTAAAAGAAACTTCCAGTAATTTCATAAAGAAACAATAGATTTTAATTAAACGTTTTGCAAAAGTGGATGGCAAATAAAGATGTTAGTGCTTAAGTATTAATTTTTTTTTGGATCGCCTTGCTCTGTTCATTACATAGTGAAAGACGTTGTGCGACTGTCCACAATGTTTGAAACCGTATAATTGAGATGTCTATTCGGACCAATCAGATCATATTATCGTAATGATTAGAATCAATATTTGTATACCGCTATATTAATCTTAACTATATGACAGATCTTCAAGCTCTCATGCATTCAGATAATCAAATGGAGAGGTTGAAATGAAATCTATATTAGAAATGGTAATAGGTTCATAAGCAATAATGAAAGTAAACTTCCGAAGCGTCTAATTACGTCGGAACGTTCGAAGGCAAATAGTGAGAAGGCGCCATTCGATCATCCATCACGGATAGAGAGCCGGCTCTTTGTGGCCACCGACCAATTACCGACATGAAAATTAAATTCACGAAATCTAATTAACAACAAATTGTTTTATTTATTATGATGCGTTGAGGTCATTTGTTCCTGTCGCGGTGCGGCGCTGCGGCGCCCGGGGCGGGTCCCTGCGCTGCCCATCAAGCGAGATCCGATACCAGTTTTTTGGACGCACTCTGATGGTTGGAGACAGCCGTGTTATAGTGTCGAAATGTTGCTTGTTTTGACCTTGGCAGTATGCGTATTGTACT
>DWUN01000725.1:0-20325 GCA_018249975.1 Passova gellias
ATAAAATTAACAACATTGAATAATACTGAAATCGCAAACAGTCAATAAACTCATTTTATTGAGGTACTGATTTATCATTTTCTTCGAGTACCGCCTTGTACTCTCATTTCGCTTCTATACATCGTATACGTGAACTGATTTTCACTCACTAAGATCATTCCGTCTAGACGTTTGAAATAATTAGATAATCCTGCAATGAAAAAATGTTCAACACACGTTTTGTTAGATAAGTACCTCATGAACTCCTTTGTAACTCTAATGAATTGTCTCATATGATAATGAAATATTTTCACTGATGATCGGAGGCGAAAAACAAGGAACGAGTTAATAGCACTAGTTAAGTGTATAAAATATTTAACAGTAGTATGGCTATGGCCTAAATTAGGCTTGAGTAAAATGGTTGATTGGGTGTGGTAAAATAAAGTCCCTTAAACATTTAAAATTTGATAAGCTAATAATTTTCATTTCTCGTTTCTGTAGTCTACAAACACCTGTTATCTTCAATATTACGTGTAATCCATGAGTACGTATTATTACCTTTTTGGACGAGATTCACTTTAATGTATCGCAAAAAAGTGAAATAATGTTATTTCTATAAATACAAGACCTATTTCCGTTACATGCTCTAACAGCGTTATGTAATATAGATTACAAAAATAACATTATCTCCGGTCTTGCAGAAAGGAAGGGTCGCGTAGGCGCGCCGGTCGTTAGACACAGGACCCGACCGCTCAAACTCTCTAATAAACGAATATAATATCAATAGCCGTTGCCGCTCGCTTCAAACGGTGAAAATAAAACTAAATCATAAATGTTATTTACGAAATTCAATTTAACTTAATTTTAGCTTTTCTGCATTTACAAAGTCGTTAGGAACATTTTAAAAATTGTTTCATCGTTTGTTTAATGTATTTTTACTAAAATTTGTTCAAACAAATTGTACTGTACAAATAATTTCGTATTATTAATATATATGTAAATAAATAATACGAGCAATTTAATTCAGCGTAGAGGATAGCTACTACACAAATTGTTAAATATCACAGTAGGCAGGTAAGTAGGTATAACGGAAATCTACTGTACTGTACAAACGCTGTGTTTAATGGATGAACATTAAAACCGAATGGACATGCATATACCCACATACGGTAAAAAATGAACACGTCAATATATGACAGAGAATCGATGCCAACGGGTTCAATTCAGGGTGAACAGTAGTAATTCATCAACGCCAAAAGGCTTTACGATGGTGATTAGCGTTTATGGTGTTTCTTTTGTTCCACCGAGGTGTGATAAGCGGTGAGAGTTAATCTACCCTCGCTTAACTTGTGAAATAAACAAATTCGATTAACATAACATAAATATGAACCCAAATGTCTGCAGTTTATGAATATTGACTGGAATTACTAAAAATTGTATAAAATATTTAAATGATCACACAAATGAATAATAGTCAAATGTTATTTAATTTGGAACTACTAGACTACCTACAAACACGAAGCATTCAATTTATTATTTCATCAAAATTGCATTGTACATAGATACATATATCGCTGGTGGTTACTTGACAACGGTGAAGCCGCTCTTATTCATTCGATGTACAAAATGGCATATGTTAGCGAGCTCGTCGGATATATACTTAATGTTTTATATTAAATCATGAGTATTTACGTTATAATGTACGAGTACGAGTAGCTTTGTTGTGTTGTACACTGCAATATTTTTCTTATAAATTAAGATAAACAGCCTGTCGGGCCACGTGACTTTCAAGTTTTAACAAAGGGCTGGTAAGTGAAGCAGTTTTTTAGCATTGCATTGGACATTTAAGTACCTATTTTGAAATATAAAGACATCGTTGATTCCATAACGTTAACATTTTACTCTGTACTAGTTTCAGCCTGCCGTACATCAAGCTATTATATTTGACGCTTTTCTTAAAATTGACAGTAATTACTGAAGATATTATATCAAGAGACTGAAACTCAATTTGCGCGTGTTTTTAGGCCTCAAGCTTTGATCAGAAGACGCGCTAAAAGAAGTTCATTTATTCAGTGGCGAGGCGGCTCGAGTTCGATCATCTAATTCAATAGCATTAACATTCCTTTGCGATAACATCGTTTGAATAAAACATTGTTCGCTCCGTAACAATTGCCTTCCAATGAGACGTCAGGGCTTACTCAAAATGTAGCTTAAATTTTTTTTCTCTGTGTCATATTGAAATATATTCTTGGTTATAACAAACATTTAATAGGCTTAGGTAACGTTCCAGTTAGTTGTTTTGGCTAAGTCTTAAATGGTAACGCTAAGTACAGGATCTAGCTGGTAGGCCGCCTTTAATATATATGGCCTGAAATCATGTAAAATGAAAGTAAATAAATAAAACGGTGATAAATAATTGTAACGTTTACTGGGCGACGCAAAAGTAATGTAATAAATATTATGTATGTACACCAATTTCTAATTCAGAAAATTACCATACCACGTGAATACATATCGCACCAAAATTATCATAACAATTATTTATGTTTATTAATATTACTAAACACAAAAGTAGAGCTACGTCTGTCTGATACGCTTGCAGGCTGTCATTGCTGAACCGATTTCGACGAAATTCAATATGACGATAGTCATAAACCCCTCGTCGCGCTTCCCTTTTTTTATTTGTATAGCCGAAGTAATTTTTGCGTAGTGTTATATAATGGTACTTCACAGTATATATTCACCTTCAATGAATATTTTTATATACTTTTTCGTCAGATTCTTTAGCAATTCAATACACGTGCCTCTTTTATTAGCATGTAGCCACAATACATAAGTATATAATGATAATATATACTCGTACATGATTGACGTACGCTAGCCGTTGACACGCAGTGTTTACCGCGAGCTCCTCAGTTAAAATTCAAATACCTAACCTCTTTGCCTAAGCGTCGTTTGTATTAAATCTGGCTGAAATATAACGTTTTCGCTGTATAACGCTTTTCATTACATTATTTATTTACAAGTCAGCTCCTTATGTGTAATGGTTTTCGAACGGAGTTAAAGAAGGTGACTATTATTTTTGAAAAATTTAAGATAGCGTTTGAATTTTATTGGTGTCGTAATGATACATCCACATTATTTCAATGACAGAGAGTTTTGTTCCATATTATTGATATGCTATATTTCTGTATTGATTGAAATCTTAGAATTCAAAGAGACGTTACATTATTGCAGGATGTGGTACAAATTATTGTGAATTTTGAATTTAACAACACAAAAAAAAAATTTCTAAGGCTACACGGTGACTTGTAAAACCCGAAAGTGAGACGGTTCTTTCTGACTGACCTCAGCGCTGCGAGCGGAATGTTAAGCGCTACGTCCAATGCGTTGTTACTTAGCCCATATCGTACACTCATGCCGTGTCATGCTCTATAATGTATTCAAGGTTTCGTTCTTTGCTTGCACACTTGGTTGTGCGCTGAGTTTATCGATTTCTCTAACGAATAATTAATCTAATGTAATTTTAGACGTGTACGTGATGTCTTTGCTGTAAATCAAAACAGAAAAAACGAAAGATGACAACGTGACGTATGCAAAATGTCACCGTCCCTTAATACATTCGTGACGTCATCGCCACGGCCGGAATGATAAGCGTTCGTTGTGTCGAGTTATTACTTACCGCATAGCGCAATATCATGCCTTGTCATGTTATGTTATATATTGAAGTGTTAATAATTATGATTTTATGAAAAGCAAAACACTCACCATTTAAATATTGAAATAAAATAATTGCGTCAGGTTTGCAAGGACAGAGAAATTTGGCACTCGGTGGTTTCTGCCTACGTGATACCTGGCGTGATGTTATGCATGTATGTATGCAAAAATCTACGTGATTTGATAATAATGACTGTCAATATTAGGTTAGTACACAGTTTTCACGTTTTATTTATTTAATTAATGATACGTATAAAATAAATACATTTTAATTTAGAAATAAATTAACTTACCTCATGATTTTGAAACGACAGCATTAAGGGTTGCAATCATAAATTGAGGAACTCGCAAATTATACTAGATCGTCAGTAGCATTAATTTAGTTGTCCCATCAATGATGATGATTTATTACTTACGAGCTGTGCCTCGCGGTATTACCCACGGAGCTCTAGATCCCGTGGGAATTTCGGTATAAAGTTTGTCCTATTTTTTCTCGTATTAAATATAGCCTATGTTCATCAGGGATAATGTAGGATTCTAATGGTAAAAGAATTTTTGAAATTCGTCCAGTAGTTTCAGAGCCTATTCAATACAAACAAACAATCAAATCTTTCCTCTTTATAATATTAGTATAAATGATTAAAAAGTAAATTGGACAGGTAGATAGGGTTGTGAAGTATTATGGTAATAACGATATGATAATATGGCGGTTCTTACATGATCATCATCTACTTCTGGCTCCTGCATTTGATTAATATCCTTCTTTTTTTCCTTTTCCTTGCCTTCGGACCCATCATCGACCTCTTGCTCTTGTTCTTTTGCAGCCATCTGTTTCTCTCCCGTACTTTCTCCTTTGCCCTTTTCTTCCTTATCGTTCTGCTCTTCGTCCTCATCTGGATCGTTCTCGTCATCTGAACCCCATATTTGTTGGTCCAACCTAATATAATCGATATTGTAATAAACTTTACTGACTGGACTATATCAATAAGCCAACATATTGTAAAACGCACTCACTTATCAGCAGCATTATCCGTATCGCCCATTTGCTTATCTGCATCTTCTTCGTCATCTTCTGGATCAGACCCAGCATCTTCTGCATATATAAAACAGCTATAAAATTGTGCAATATTTCATTTCTTCAAAATAAATAAATAAATGGAACCCGGCCCGACTGAAGAAAGACTATGCAGATAATTAGAAAGATAACTTCTACTTATAAATAAGATATTGTTTTTATATTTCACACCTTTCTTTTCAACATCTTGTAAATGCGAGTCAAAGTCGTCCGTCATGTTAACGCCCCTTTCTTCTTCCTTGCAATCTTTCTCCTCTTGGTGCTTCTCTTCTCCTGGGCGCTGAGCATCATCCAATTGGTCCTATTCATAATTAAAAATAACTAATTCAGTAATATCGTTGTAAAACAAATATTACAAAAATATAACTATAAGCTCATAGGATCTAAGACCTTTGCTTATAATTAGAAAAACTGCAGATTGATACTGATTTTCATTAATAAATATTACAGATATCTCTTATATAATTAACTCTTTTTTTCAAGTTGACTTATTATTGTTCACTTTAAAACCGTGAAACAATTACCAATGTTTTGTATCAGTACCTGATTTTCGATTCTCTCGGACACGTCCTTCTGGCCCTCGCCATCGCCCAGACCCATTCCTCCCAATTTGCCTGGTCCGCCTTCTCCTTCACCGTCCTCCATATCAACATCAGAAGGTTTACAGAATCTGTACAAAAGTAAGATTAACTTTTACTACGAAACTTTTATTTTTGAGTAAAGACTTATAGTACGACAAATTACATTTAATTCAACTCTATCAATTAATTCAAAACCAAATGTAACAAAACACGTGACAAGTCAGATAATACAGGGAAAATATTTTTTAATTGCTCAGGACGTTTGATGTGTATAAGAATATTAAGAATGTTAAATCTCTTAATTACCCTTTCGTAGCCAATTCTGAGAATATCTTGAGCAGAACCGAGAGCATCTTGCATGAAACTCTATGAACGGCTACCTTCTGTGTTACAAAGTATTGCATAAACAATACTGTTTGCTCCAAAATCGGCACTAATCGCATTACAACCGCCCTAACGTCCTCCACATTCTCATTCGAAGCAATGAACCGTACGTAGTGTACTATTAATATTCTTATTTTAACAATCAAAGTTTCCATTTGTAGCATCTTTGCATCACTTGAAAGGTTTTCTTCCAACAATACTTTCAAATGTTTGTCTTCCAAAACCTCTTTAGATTCTTCGACTGTATCTTCATCATTAATAACTTCGTCTATCGCGTTCAGAATATCTGTACTTTTGTTAATTGGCAGATGTTTCTTATATATAGCTTGTATTACTAGCAGCATACTGGCTATCGCGTCTTCAGCCTGGTCTATGATCATTGCGGTACCATCGACCATAGAAACATTAACAGGTTTGTCTAATTCGTCTAGTGCCGTGATAGTTTCTTTCAAGTATATTTTTAAGTTATCAATACATCTTAGTATGGGATGTTGAGGAACAGATTCTTCCATAGGTATCGACTTGAATACAAACTTATATTCTTCTGTAAACGCATTTAGATCTGTCGCAATATTATGTAGATTAGCTTTAGCTTCATTGGTAACATCGATGTGATTTTGAGAAATCACAGCTAGTTCTAGCTGATCGTGATGATGGTCTACGTTATCTCTGCCTATTTGTTTCGGCACAGAGTTTGCCAATTTATTCAGAGCGGCTTTTTGTTTAGTCGTTATTGCTATTATATGTTTTATTTTTTTATACAATAGCTGCCAATCATCGCTATTTTGGAAACACTTCGCTAAGGGCGAATTGTGTAAAACTGCATCAAATTCAATTTGACATTCGGAATTTAATGTACACCCTGGGAATGATTTCAATAATACGCTGAACTGATCAAGCAGTATACTTATATGGGCGTAACACTCTGTATGAATATTAATTTTTTCTTGGATTGTATCCAAATTTATATTTGAGTTCTCGATATCAAGTGCGCTCATTAGATTGTTACAAAGAACGCGTAAATCATAAAGATGTCTGGAATATTTCGATATAGATCTCTTCTGAGAATTTGTCAAAGTCTGCAACATAAGAAACAAAGAGACCCCATGATTCGTGTAATAGCTAACATTAGCCATTATCTGTAATGGCTGCAATCAAATTACGTATTAGTATCATTTCAAAATTGGAACGTAGATATATACATATTTGTTAGTGGGCATCCTCTGTAGCCGCGGTCTTAAAGATTTTTTTTAATACACGTCAGTAATATTGTAATCCATATTTTGCAATAGGGCGGATCGCGGCCAAACTGTAGTCTATCAAATTAACAATTTAAAAAAAAACTAGACAAGTTGTGATACACAAACGCGTCGTGATTGAGAGCATTTCATACCTTAAACTCACAGAAAATTGATTTGATTATTTATTATTTAAATAAAATATGCGATGTGAAAGTTAAAATCTACTATTAACAGTTTTACTATGTCCTATAAAACTTAATACATATAAACCATGCGGCTACTCAACAGGGAAACGAGTGATTTGCATAAAGTACACACCAGCAACTGAGCTGCGAACCCCTTGCATCGCTCGATGTTCTGCATGCCGAGGTCCGCGTGTGGAGCGCCGATGGCCGCCGCCAGCAGCCGGTGGCGGGCGACGTTCCTCTGGAAGTACTTCTCGCAGCCCGACCACAGCAGCGCCAGCGACGCGTCGCACCGCCTGCGAAAGAGTAATGTTAAAACATTGACCAAGTACAATTCTTACAAAATCGTAACTCGAGAATTGTCTGTATACTTACTTATTCATCGATAGAATAAAAATATTGGATAATTTTTTCCAAAATCCAGTACTAGCTATTGAAATCATAGGAGGAATATTTGTGTTTGTAATTAGCTTAGGCAGTATCGATCTAAAAGAGCTCAATCCAATATGAAAGTAGGCAACGTGATGCAAATTATTATTATACCATCACGCCAGGTCCCTAAAGGGGTAGGCAGAAAGCACCTAGTGGTAAATGTCTGCGTCTCTACAAATCTCACGTGCTTCGTCTACATTTATCATTTCCTAATCAACTCAAATAAAATCATCTCCAACGATTGTTCTACATACCTGCTCTTCAAATAGTGCATAGCGGCGTCCAAATCCACGGGTGGTATTGTGAAGTCATACAGGTGTTCGCTGGCAGCCAGCACGACGAGCCCCGTGCGGTAGTTGAGCCCCATTTTGGAGAGATATTTAAATAGATCCGCGAGTGCTTTGCGCTTTTGTTGAACTATACTCTTCGCTAGCGAAGTCTGTTTTTCCTTCGGTGCCGTTAAGTCTATCTATAGTTTTAAAAAGACGATGCAATTAACTTCAGGACAATTATTATAAAAAAGGACAAGTATAGTAAACAGCATAGAAAATACAATAAATGTGCTTAATAGGAAAATAAATAACAAGATTAGATTATTAGATTATCAAAAGAGCGAAATGCGGTCCATTCCCAACTGGCGAAATGCCTATTATCACAGAAGATCGCATGTTATCTTATCTTATATACTTACATCCAGAGAGCTCAAATGTGTGTTGGTCTCAATGACGAGCGTCACGAAATCATCCAACGCTTGCACGAGGGACGGGTACTTGGTATTCGTCATCGTGTCCTTGCAAAGATTCTTCGCTTTGTTCAACATTTTGGGCACCTTCGATAGAAGACTGTTCTCGATTATCAAGCGGCAAGGCTGTTCGGCTTGCTCCAGGTATTTCTGCAATTGAAAATGATTATGATACTTGTCGCATAGAAATGGTCCTTGATTTTAAACACACCACGACCTACTGCCTTAAGGCGTAAAGTAAGCGCAGTTTATATTGTTTCTTTTTTAAAAACATATTAATAACAACAAAAATCGGTGCAGATGAAGAGATTTAAAATTTCTGGCTCAAAAAATGATAAAAAAAAGTTTTTTAAATTCTGAGCAGAACAAATGAGCAATCAGCAGCGACCAGACTACCACCAGTGGACATATTATGTAATCAACTTGTAATAGGACTATAGGAATGGGTCTATTAATTTGAAATCAATTAGTAACAGTTAATAAGAATTCGTTGGTGTGTATTCATTATAATTCGTAGTAATGTTAGTCCAGTTATATGTTAGCCTAAGCGCAATTATAATCCACCCTATTAGAGGACAGTCACAGATGCTTTGCTATCGAGGACTGAGATGGTCGTCTTTGTCTATTTGTGAACTAGCATCCACACCCTGTAAGACGAACCACAAATTGTTATAATAACAACTGCTTCCCGGTTGAAATGGGTGGTACTTCGTATATATTTCTCATCGCTCTCAGGTAAATCATTGCGCTTACCTTCACATTTCTAGCCACGTGGTTCTGTGGGTCCGTCATGTAAGCCCCCCCAGTCGGCACACTGGCACGCTTCGGCCTGTCCCATATACCCACATGTTCTACGCCCACTTCTATCGTGTTGTCCACTAAGCAAGGCAGCACGCTCTCTTTGAGAACATTCTGTAATGAGAATTGTTTTTTAAATCTCTAACTCTAAACTTCCCTTCAACTTATGTGTTTCTTCTTGCCAAATTATATCGAGCTCGAAGGACCAATATTTAACCTGATCTCCAAGATACGTGGTATTGTTAATATAAGCTGGTGAACATCGATGTATGTATTATTTTCAATACCACGTTACTTGGAGCTCTGCTTAAATATTGGTCATATCTGTCTAAAATCATGCCTCAGCACTTCTGAAATCCTGCAACTAAACATGGAAAAATTTAAAGACTATTTATCATCAATAGTGTGATCATAGGTAGACCACTAAACAGTATTCAGACACATATGTACAGAATAAAAGTCTAGATTTACCTCAAATTCCTTTGTATGTTTATGTAATGCCTTATGAGCTTTATCGACCGTGTCCTTTACACTCCAGTAATTCAGATCTCGATCCCAAGTGCAGATCTTCACGAAATCGCGTAACTTCTTCTCGATGGGCGCGCGTTTCTCCTTAATGAAAGTTGTCACTTGAGATAAGAATTGCGAGTAATAATTGTATGTATTCCATAGAATCGACAGCAGCTCATCTGTAGGAATATATATATTTGTTAAACATAAAATAAAAGTAATATAAAATGTTGTTGCAATATCTTGACGGCCAATGCTAAACATGATATATCAATAACATACAATTATAACGAGACTTTTGGTTGTAACCATTCAGACTTTTTTTGGTGAAGGGCGAGTAGCTGGGGCGGGAGTGGGGGGGGTTCGCATTAGTAGGTGTCGTGGTTTCTTGGGAAAGACATCGGAATATGTGAGTTTTTTACCCACTGAAACCCTACGGGTCCTCTGCGCTATTGGAAGACTCCGGGATGTCTATCTCTATATGGCCGTATCTTTTAGCGCGAAGCCCTTTAGGACTCTTTTCAGACGAGACTATGTTGGCCAGTAACACTCTTTACGACGGCATGCAGCCAAACACCGTCATAAGGTCATTTCGCTGGACTGAAAAACAGTAAAACAATAGTTCTTACCTCTCTTTTGACTAGGTTCCAAATGGACCAAATGGCAATGGTAAGCGTACGTTATGTCCAACCGCACCTCGTACTCGGCCAAATTGGATGTCTCCATAAACTCTTTCAATACTGCTATAACTCTCGCCTGCGTGGCGTCCGCGTCACTTGCGTCTTGTAGGTAACAATCGATGACAGAGTACAGATAGAACCAATACTTGTGAGCCTCGGATTGCTTCCTGTCATTGAAGAAATTAACATTATTATAATAAACTGTCGCAATATTGTACACATATAAGGTACAACTAAGTGTTCCTCGTCATACTTTTATCGTACACCAAATGGGTGAAATGTAAGAGAACTCTTGTAAGTGTATACACGCTTAACATTACCTGATCTATTGTCTCTATGTCTACTATATGACTCAAAAAATAAATACTCGAAGCGCTCTAGTTAAACGCTAATACTGTGCTCTTAATTTTATTTATTTATTTTACACTTTATTTGTAACACCTAAAGCTAACAGGTTGAACAAAGGGCGGACTCAATACCTAGAGGCATTCGACAATTTCGGAGTGAACAAACGAACTATACGACGTGTGATACTCACTTGTGGTAAAGATTATTCAGGCATTCCTTCCAATGGCTCATCTCTAGCTTCCGCCAGTTAACGATCTGTTGGCCGACCGCCAGCGATATATCGATCATGTTGTTCCCTTTGTGCGCGTTCTTGTTCCACTCCTCGATCTTGTCGCGCAGCAGCTCCAGGCCCGCGAGGAAACGCGACACTGGACTCGTTATTGGGAACTTAAGGATTCTATCTACTATCACTATTATCTACAAGCATTTTAAAAACATTGTTAATTTTTTCATTGAATGTGTTAAATAATATTCATAAAGTATTTTAAAGATTATAACTCGATGCTTTATGCCTACCGCGTTAGGGACCTGGCGTGATAGTTTATTATTATTATTATTTTCAATAACTTACATCCTTCAATGATGGGAAGTCCGGCCACTGGTCTAGTAAGGCGTTCGTGGCTTCCTTCACTTTTAGGAGTAGCGGTAAGCATTCCCTTGTCTCCGAAACCCAAGGCGAGCGGTAAAAATCTGCTTTTTGATTCGGTGACTCTGTAATATTCAAAAATAACAAATGTTCTTAATTAATCTCAATTGTTCAACCCAACTTATTTTGCATTCTATTTCATCTTATTACTATCTAGAGACACATGCATTTAACATGATTCATTATAACGATATCTAAAAAGCTCTGAAATATATATTGTATTTATATTTTTTTTCTACTAGCTGTGTTCGCGGCTTCGTCCGCGTTTGAATTTGATTGAAATAAATGTAGCCTAAGTTACTCCTTATTACATCAGCTGTCTGCCAGTGAAAGTCTAGTCAAATTTGGTCCAGCCACTCCGGAGATTAGCCAGGACCAACATACCAGACAGACCAGACAGACAAATTGTAAAAAATATGATTTTGGCACATATACCGTACACATGTATGCTGTGTATACATACATCTTAGTAAAAAGCGGCTATTTTAATATTACAAACAGACACTCCAATTTTATTTTTCTGTACAGATTGAGAATTAACTTAAATGTTAACATCACTCACCAATCCCATCGATCTGTTCTTTGATATAAGACAGAAGAACCAGCAAGCTCGGCGACAACGTCCCCTCGAAATCGGCATCCAACGCCGCCCACGCACTCCGCACCACTTTGCTGAACGTGGAGTACCTCTTTATCAACGGACTGACAACATCGTTGCCGACTATCTTCTTCGGACTGAACAACCACTCGGCGCACGTCATGTTGCGGACGAAGTTGGAGTGCCATTTGTATATCAACGTTACGTCGTCCGCTGTTATCAGGTAACCGGGTTTGCCATCTTTTGTTGTGTTCGGTTTCGTCTGTTCCAGAGTGGGAGGTTTGAACTCTGAGAAGTCGTCGTCGGTATACGAAGGGTACATTTCCATTATTTCCTCGCGAGCGACAGCTTCTTCGTCTTCGTCCTCGCATTTCGATCTGGAGTAGAAGAAATTTAATTATGTAATCATACTGTAAGCACGTTTGATTTACTCAAGTTGTTTGTTGTTATATCAAAATTTTATAACGATAAATTTAACTCATTATAATATAAGGTAGGATATAGTGCTGCTTAATTAAAAAATAGAGACTGCATTACCATAAAAAAAATATTAAAAATTTAAATAAAGCTTTTCGAAAACCCTCATGAAGGTCCACTTACTTGGTGACGTACAACGCCTCATCATCTTGCTTCTTCTTCTCGATTTCCTGTCTCTGTTTCTCCCACGCCTTCACCAGTGCATTGAGTGTAGTTAAAATCGCATTTACAGTAGTTTTATCTACATGTTCCATCGCTGTGCAGTGCATGTTCAGTTCAGATAAGTTCATTTTCAGTACCCTGTAATAATTAAGGATGAAAGAAATTTATTTTTCAACCAGTTAATCAGAATTTGGTAACCGATTCTAAAATTAATGTATTAGACAATATATATATATATTAGTATAAAACACTTGTTGACAGTTTATGACTGCTTTGGGCCAACCTAATTCTTTTTCTTTCTATAAAGAACTAAGTTATCTGAAACGTTAAGGACAATCGTCAAAATTTCTTTCATATTGATTCCTTGTGGTCGAAAATTTAAATCTGTCCGTTTGTTTGGTAGTGTCAAAATTGTATGATAAATATAAATAAACTTACTCTAAACGCTCGGCTTCAACATTTACGTCGTCTTCATTGTCCACGAGCAAATTCCTGTCCAAGAGGTGCATGAAATTGGAACTCACGAACCTATTCAAAAATCGCTCTTTAGAGCGCCTAGTCGGCAAATTATTGGGGAATTCCATCAGATCCGTCAACATTCCTCTTATGTGATGGCCCTGCTCAATTTTTACAATCAACTGTTTTATTAAATCAGTCATCGAGTTGACGCTGTATATTATTTGAGATACGGATGCTTGTAACGGTTTCGCTAAGTCAGGAAACGCTTCAGAGTATGCGCTCTCAAGCTTTTTATTGAACGCTTTAGCTGAAAACACCCAAGACGAAGTCTCCTTTATTACAGTTTCAGCATTTCGTATAACATTTACATCGGTGATTACATCCTTTTGTAAGACATCGTGTAACGAGTTGCAAATTGTTACCATGTTTGTGGGTAAAGTTACTGTTATCTTATCTGATAGTACTGATCTTGAGAAATGTTTGCAATCCTGTAAAAATATTAATAGTTGCTTATTAAAATAGATTGATGGTGTATAAGAATAAAAATGTGCTTGTTAAGATAGATTTCTATATTTTAGTATACTACTGACACTCAGGGTTGATCGGAAGACCATGAATGGGGCTACGTTTCTGGTTTACCGTTTGTAACCCCGAGATTTTGAGTTATTCTAAATATAAACAATTTCATATCACTTTACGTAATAATATCAAGCAAACCAAACTTATAGCTCTAAGTAAATTCCAAGTATTTTGAAAACGAACTCTAATTAATGACTGGTCAAACAAGCATTGCTGGAACTGCAAAATCTCATGCCTACCCACTCACATGACTATGAATGTCTGATGTAACAAAAACTTAACAAAAACCATAGACATTAAATAACGGAATAAATTAATGACTAACCTTCACAAAACTGATATAAGACGGCTCATTTGGTCTGTAAGTATTCCCTGATGCATATTTGTGTACTTTTTGGAGCGTCTTTTCTTTCAACTCCATAATAATATCGCAATACGGGTGTACTCTCTTTAAACTCTCCCTGTTATCGCTGCCCTCCTTGAAGTAATCTGGAGATACACTGGAACAGTTTTCTATGTTCCTCGTCTCCATAATAGTGCCTGTTATTATACCTTGCACGTAATACGCGCTCAATAATGAATCAAACATTTTCACGTCCTCTTCAATGTATTGGAGTTTGAGACGATATTTTTTGATATGATCTATGGGACTTATTTGACTTATAATTTTTGTGAACAACAGACTTGTCATCACGGATAGCTGTGATGTTAGAATCTTGACTTTAGTTTTGTTCTTGTCATTTGCAATCAGCAACTCGACCGAAAGTTCATTGTAGATATTGTTGGCTTTTATTAGCAAATCTACATAAATTTTGTCCTTTAAATAATTTTGCAACTTGTCAATTGTATCCGAGAAAATGTCTTTGTCTTCCTGTTGTACGCTGTCTTTTATTGAAATAACTGAATTGATGCCACGAATAAGCTGTTCGTATTTTTTCATTTCGAACTGAGCGTCCGATTTCCTGTAAAATATTAACATTTCAACATTTTAGACCTCATCCAATATTTATATACCTATAGTGATATTTACTTTGTTGTAAAGTTGTTCTTTTACTACATAATAACGAATACTCACAACTTTAATGTTGCCGTAGCATGCAGAGTGCCGATATTTTTCCATACTGTGTTTAGAATCGTACCAAGTTCCATGGAATATTCGACTCTATCCTTTAGTGGCACTGTCTCATAGGCTAGTTGCAGATTGGACCCTGTGAAGAAAACAAACAACATTAACAATATTAACACAAAAGTTTGTAACGAATTTTTCAACGGGCACACTTAATACCTAGCTACATTATTGTCCAGTTACTCTGGTTGAGGATTTAACTATTTTTGCTCATAAATATAAAAACAGTATAATCAACACACATATACTATAGTCGAGTTAAAATAGTAAGAAAGCATAGGAAGTTCTGAGACTTTTCACATAGCATAAGAATTAAAGAAGTCTTCAGACGTTCATAGACAGTATACAACACTATTGCTATAAAACATACTGCAATCGTATCTGTTTCTTTTAACTCACCATCTTTTGCGTACATTGTAAGCTTTTGTACGTAGAACGGCATAAGCGGTAGGTTAGTTGACAATCGAGTGCTATTAGCAGGCAATACATAAGACTCGTCATCGGAATTTAAAACGTTTACAGTCAAGAACGGCAAGGGGTATACAACCGGCGAGCTTGTAGAGAATTTATAAAATTCATCCCAAAACTTTACGGGGACCGAAGATATTCTGGAAAAATTAAATATGATATTTCAAAAAACATTTCTACTTAGAATTTATATAAAAAAAATTGTGTACTTTTGCTGCTTTAGTTCATTCATAAAGTATGTTATGTACTTACATAATACATAAATAAATAGAAAATACCAATAACTGATATATTATTTTTAAAAGCTTATGGTTTATGTTGTTCAAATTCTTACCCGTCATAAAGGCTGTCAGAGTCACTCTCAGACATTTTGTAAATTACTTGTAAAAGATTAAACAATGCAGGCGGGAACCCTTTGATCTCTTTGCTCATATTTACTACTTCAATCAAGATGTTCTTATAAATACATCCATAATCATGGGATTGTATAGAATCACAGCACAATTTATTTATAGCATTTAATAGCTCAGGACGCAAAATATCTAACATCCTCTGTATAACGTACAAGTTGATCGGCAAAAGCTTAGTGTCGGACAAAGATATATCCTTCTTTTCATAGCGTTCTAAACACTTTTCTATATTTGTTTCAATAGTATTTAAAGTATCATCGTCGGTAACATCTAACGCCATTGATGAGTTTGATACTGTTGCAATGTTGGTTGCAATTTTGTTTAGCTGTTTATGTACGGGTTGATCCATATCTAAGCTTATTTGACCATACAGTTTAGATTTCAGTCGATTCAAAATGTATTCTCTATCACACTCGTAAAGTTTTGGTTCAACGTAATATTTTCTTAGTTTTTTACACAATTTTTCAACTTCACAATTTTCATCGTCAATTTTGAATTTTATTTGCCTCAAATTATCATAGAACTTACCGTGCAGTTCACAGTTAGCAGGCAACTGAAACAGCTTCGTGAGCAAATGCTTTTGGAGCCATTTGCTATGTACATGCAATAACGGTACGATTGTCTCTTTCAAATCCAGCGTCTTTTTATTGTTCGACAACGTAAACATTGGCTTGAAGCATGTCTTGTACAGTCTCTCGTGCCAGTTTAACAGCTGAAGCACCTGACATGCTAGAACATCATCAATTGAATTTTGGCCTTTTTTAATAGCAACTTTGATGTAATTGTCTATTATTCCCAGGTACTCGCCACAAGATTTGAGAAAAGGATACTCCATAAAGTCATCTGTGAGGTCACCGGATGCCACAGCGTTCGAGTAATCAAAAGCCGTAAACATATTTCTGGGCTTAAACAATTGTATGCATGCTTTATGAAACTCATGATACAAGAGGATCGTATCAGCATTAGATTTTGTTATATCTTCGTTACTCAGCTTACACGATTCCAGGTAATATTTTGCGTACGATTTAGATGTTACCCTTTGCAAATATGCGTAGGCCTCATTATTCAGCTGACGAATCAAATGTATATATTTATCATTTCTATTACTGTCAAGACTTTCCTTTATTATGCAATGAACAATTTCAAGGGAATTCGGTGGACACCTTTGATACGACGTCAAAAGACTGAAAACACAATGTTGCATATCTCCTACAATCATTGCTTGTTTGATTGCCGGAAAAGCTATTTGCTTTCCAATTTCATATGTCGAATATCTGCATAATCCTTTCACTGTTAATGTGTGGTGATCATTTTCAAACGCGGTGACTGTGAAGTCTTCCGTCTCCAATTCCTTTTCAAGTGCCTTGAGCATGGAATTCTTCATCTCGGCCAGCGAAGTGTTCACGGTTACAGCGAAATCAACGCTACTTCTAGGTTTAATGTAAACGTCTGCGAAACTATTTAATAACGCCGTTGCAACGGGTATTCCCCGAACAATCTGTTGCGCTATAAGATGTGAAGCTTGAAGTATGTGTGAAATGCTCGGTCTGTCGAATCCTGTAATAAACATATAAAGTTATTCGGACAAATTAATATTCTAAACACAATTTTCTGCCTTCAAAGGCTCAGCTACTGTCCTAACATTAAACCACATTAACACTGGACTCTAAATTAAACTCCACCCTAACAATAGACACCTAAACATTAGATTCCTGTCATTAGACCTCGATATTTCAAAAAAAAAAGTAACGTACCTTGCACGAAATCTGTCATAGACTCGTGACATCGTATACAAATATCGTGGTATTGACTCGTCAGGCCGGCAGATGACAATAACGCAGCCAAGTCCATGTAAGTAATAGTTTCCGATAGCGCCAAATCATCGGAATCCGGTCTCAATAAATATATTTCTACACCTCTATTCCTCATTGCTCGTGAAATTTCACCATACTTTGCGTCCATCGTAAAGAATACCCTAAAATTCGGATGTGGCTTAATTTCACTGATCTCTCCACGTTCTGGTATACTTAACACTCCTTTTGGTTCTAACAAAGCATTAAGTCTATCTAGCACTGCTGCGGAAGTCAAATTGACATTGTCTAAAAGAAGCCAGGACCCTTCAATCATCGTTTTGACAAGCAGCGAATCTATCCATTCAAACTTTCCGCCAATATTCACTGAGGATACTCGACTGACTTTGGCTTGTAAGTTTTTAAGACCGTTTTGAACTCTTTGTGCCGAATCAATAATCTCACTAGATATATTGTTTTGAAATTCTATTAAGTGGTCACAGTGATTTATAAGAAATTGTATTTTTTCGTCGAATCTTCTCAGTTCTTCGTTTAATAAGTTTTTATTTACAAAAGTTGCTTGTAAAGTCCTATATTGATGCAAATTTGTGAAAAGTCTATTTCGTGTTCTTGGTTTGTTTCCGAACGGAAGCCACAGACTTCTCACTGCCTGTATTGTTAATGTTTCAATCTCGTCATACAAGTTCTCAAGATTTCTATTATAATCAACCTGTTCGAATCCCCCGAGAAGGTCAGAAACATCCATTGCTGATGTAACAGGTATAACATGGAGATTATTCCCAGTCAAATCGGCTAATATCTGGACTACTGTACTTTTGCCACTGGCTGACGGACCTACAATTATTGAAAGCCAATTCATTTTTACATTTTGCGCTAACGCTTTCAGACTAGATAACTGACTCCTCAGTATTACAGAATTCGTTAGGAACGAGCGTCTATTTTTAAATCTTTTTTCAACACTCCTTTCCAGTGTAACGTCGCCGATAACCATTTCTTTGTCATTAATGTTGAACTGTGGATTACTATTGCTCCTTGGGAATTCCGGACAAAATATGCCGTCGTATATTCTAGCCATTCTTTCTTTATCTTCGGCAGTTCTCATACGATTTACGTAGAGCATATCAGCGAATTTTCCAGGTGTTAAAGTTTTGCCATCAACTTGATCTTTTATTAAAGCTTCGCACCATCTTTGTATGTCCCTTAAATTCATCTCCCAAGGACCACCTCTGTGACCCCAAGACTGAATCTCCACCAGCTCATGAGCAACTTTGCAATTGAATTCAACTATTTTATGTAAAATATCTTTAGGTAGCTCATGGTATTGGGACTCGACGATATAGGTCAGATCTTCCTTTGTCAATGTTTCAATGTAAACTTGAGTAAATCTATTTAAGAAAGACACTGGCAAACCTCTTCGCGCACCGCCTTGTTTCAATGGATTCTGGCAAGCAAACAGCTTGGTCTCCGGTTTCACTTTGAATGTTTTACCCAATTCAGGAATAAATATTTCTCCCCTGTGATCCAAGCAAGCGTTGAGACCTTCTAAGACTGGTTGAGGAGCTAAGTTGAGTTCATCCAAAAGAATCCAATCTCCATTTTGAAGGGCATTTAGAAATGCTCCCTCCTTGAATGTAAACGATCCATCTTCAGAAGGTAGGTCCGTGCCAAATAGATCAGTTATATCCTGTAAAATATATTAAATAGTATAAATTATTCTTACTAAAGATTGTTTTCTAAAAATAAACTTTTTTCTAGTTTAGCTTTGTTTAAAATTTATATTCAAAATAACGTTTAAAACAGCTAAAATATGAAATGTAAGGTAAAAAAAAGTGAACTTACAGTTTGGTCGCTCAAGTTGATGCGCACAACTTTGTGTCCTGAAGACTTCGCTAGGGCTGTAACTAAACTAGTCTTTCCAACGCCAGGATTTCCTTCTAAAAGTATCGCCTTATTCAATTGCATTCCTCGTAAAAGTCTTAGAGTATTAGACCCCGTTGTTGGGGCAGAAAATGTAAAGTTCCTAACTTCAATGTCACTAGCGTATGGGCCAATTTCGATGAAAAATGGTTGGATTCCAAACTTGCTATCATCAGCTTTAGTGGTAAACGTCAACTTTTTATTATCAAGTAAATCTGTCAGACTTTCAGTGTATTCGCTTCCGGTAGTTTTGATTTGGCTGAGTAAGTAAGAAATCGCAGATTTACGTAACACAGTTAATGTATCGAATTCTATATGCCCTGTGAGAGCCGTGCCGAAGCAATCCAAAAACGTCATACAAGCACCATGCACATAAGCTTCGGGTGTATCTAGTAAACCTTTTGTTACTGTTACATTAATAAACTGGACCCACGATAATAAGTCGCGAATACTAAACGGAAATTTTATCGTCACTTCTGAATTCTTCAACCAATCACTGAAATCCAATATCGAACTACCAATACCTGAGGTACCATCTTCTTGGTTCCCTAGCGCAATGCCCCTACTGACACTCTTCTCTAGGACTTTCAATAGATCCTCCCTAGAGGTGACACTGTCACACCAAATCTCAGTGAATCGATTACGAAGAGCTGGCGAGAGTTCCTTTTTACCAAAATCCCCACCAGGATTCATAGTGCCTATGAAATGGAAATTTTCCTTTGCAGTTATTACCACAATATCTTTACCATCATCCATGCCTCTCTCGGATAGTACTAGTTGCCTCTCAGGTTCCAATAAAGAGTTGAGCCTTTCTAAAACACTGTCATCCGCCAAGGATATTTCGTCAGCCAAAAAGATATGTCCGTTTTCCATCGACTTGATTAAGGGTCCATCGACCCACTCGAACAGTCTTCCATCATTTTTATACTGTCGCACTGGTCTCAAACCTCCCAAGAAATCAGAACTTTCAGTGTGCATATGACAGTTCACGGAAAGTAGT
>DWUN01000726.1:0-20323 GCA_018249975.1 Passova gellias
ATTATTTACATTATTACTAGCTTTGCCCGCGGCTTCGCCCGCATAGAAATTAATGTGTCACAAAGTTTTTCCCGTGTAAATAACGACCCCGCGCGAATTCTAGGATAAAATGTAGGCACAGCCTCCTCTTTTTGCGAAGATATACAGTTAATCATAAGATATAGTAACATGTTATTAAATATATCGCGATAAAAGGTAACGTTTCCCAAGGTCACGTCTATCTCTGCACCAAATTTCATAAAAATTGGGCTTCAGAGGCTTAGGGGTGAAAGCGTAGCATACAGACAGGTTACGTTCACTGTTATAATATTTGTGGGGATGTATGAAAATAGACACAACCGTCAACGTCGTCTGCCCGTTCGGGTCTGTCATTCCGTAACCAAGCCGGCCCAGCACACCTCGCGACCCGTTTTAAATCTATGATATCTCCCAAAGTATTTATCATAATGATGTACTGTATGAGAGTGATAAATGTAGACGAAGCGCGTCAGGTATGCAAGGACAGAGATATTCGGCACTCGGTGCTTTCTACCTACCCCGTTCGGGACCTGGCGTGATGTTATGTATGTATGTACTATAAAGTACAGTTTCAATCAAGATAAAATGTGAAAGGTGACAATTATATTTATATTGATAAGGTTTAATAACAAATTGGTGTATTTACAGTAACAATAACTCGATAAATTTACATTTATTAAAATGGTTCTGTGGCCAAACCTTAAGAGATAAACATATGTAATATACCATCGCGAACTTTTTATAGGTTTTCTAAAAGACAATGTCTTTGTAGAACATTGTTTTCATGTGTCTCATAAGATTGGGTCAGCGCACGCCATGTAAGCGTTCAGGAAGCCCGTTTTCGGCGAAGTTTTCGTCAAACAATGAAAAACTATAAAAAAAGTGGAAGAAAAAAGTAGCCTCTAACGATTTCGAGACTCTCAAGTATACCTGTATGAATTTTCAACACAATCGGTTCAGCGATTTGACCGTGATGCCGTCACGGACAGACAGACAGACAGACAGAGTTACTTTCGCTTTTATAATATTAGTATGGAAGTATGGATGATTGTTTAATTTAATTTTTGTAATCTCTTTTTTTCTTTTATTGTGTTTTACTTGCGTCGGTGGCCTCTGATGGAAATAAATGTTTATCATTATTTTTATTACAACTTATAGATACAGGTATTATCCACATTAGACAAAAGAGAAATTATTGTTTTGAGGATGTACTACATAATAGTCGGATGTTTTACTAATCACTGTTAAACGTTAAACCATGAATTTGTTTATGCTAACAAATTTTATGATCAATAGTATAATTAACCTTAGCTTTTCCAGGATAAAATATTTATATACATTGTCGTAAATTTTTTTGAAAGGCGACAGTGTGCCCCTTACACAATGATAAAATTTGCAAAATGCTTATTGAGCAGCTCTTTTAAATGGGTTTGGGACATTATGTTAAAAGGATTTTCTTTGAAGCTATGAACGAACCTCCGCAGTTCTGGAAGAAGTCCTCATGTCTTTACAGATAAATAGAATTGGAGTGTCTGTCTGTAATTTCAAAAATCTTTGTTTTCTCAAGTGTACAGTTTATTAACATGACACCCAGACATAAAAAGCCTATTTCAAAAATATATTTGTTAGCCTGTCTTCTTATTCGTCCGGGATAATCTTTGGAACCGATTTGGACAATAGTGGAGTTGGGAAGGCTACATATTTGTTTAATTTTTCTGGTCTGGTCAAAAACTAATCTAACTACTTTGATTAACGCTCTGTCAGTCCTATATTTTGTCTCTAATGTGTTCCGACAACACTCGTCAAATGCTGTTTGGTGGTAAAGTGTGCTGTAGGATATTTCTACTTTTGCCAGAAAAACAATTTCACCCAGGCTACCACTGGGCAGAAATCGTGTAAAACTATTAATAGAAATATGGTTGCGCTTTATATTAAACATATTATAGTAGCTAACATGCTGTAATTATACAATACCTTAAAATAGATTACAGGAGAAGATAATAAATACCATCGACTACTGTTACCCATAATAAGAATTTTCGATGATACGAGTATAAAAGTCCACCTACGCAACTAATATCATATTAATTTCATTAATCAAGGTTAAATACCATCGAGGCATTCAAGAACGTCGTATCCACAGAAAACACCATCAGCGTCATGGTCAGAAACTATAAATAAAAGGTATATATTTCGAAAAACTCAGATTAGTGAATTTTTGCGAAAAAGGCGAAACTGGACTCGACTCGACTTATCTTCTTACAAACCCTTTAAAAAGAGACGGGTCGATCTTAACCCTTAACGTACTATTGAAACCAGATGTTGCTTATAAGGGTTCTAGCGACCATGATCCGTAAGAATATCTTAATGTAGTTTGCGGTAATATAAGGTCTTATAGAGGATCTGAGTATTGCAATGGAAAGAAATGCAACGTTCAGAAAATCGAATATATATGACTATTGGTACTAGATCCAAATAACCAAGCAATGAATTATTATAGTAAATATCAAATGAAGCTAGGTTCTTGAGTCACAAATTTAAACTTCCATCTCAATCTGTTTTCCTAAATTACATATTCCGTCATAGTTATTAGTTTTAAATCATATTTATATTCTATTAAGTCATGCTTCTGTAGCAGTGTTTGAACTTTTTACGCTTACACTGAAAAATCAGAATGTCCATTTGGAAATAACAAAAATAATATTGTCCTTATGGAAAGTAAGCCTTTATAGTAATATAAAATAACTTCTCTATAAATATTTAGATAAAAATATGAGGCAATATTTCAAAACTGATACAAATTCATTAGCACAGAAAATTTATGACTGCCCCAATCGATGTTATCGTCAAGACGCTTACGATTTGATTAAAGCATGCATATTAAGCTATCAAGAACCACATACCACTAATATCAGGGGATAACCTATTAGTTTTTATTTCATTCCACCCCTTCGGAGTTTTTGGGTACAAATTCTGGCATAAACTTCTGAGTTTGCAAAGTTTGCACTCGCTATAACGGCAATGAAACAAGGTGACCAAAACCTAATACCTACGCCTTAAATAAGGGTCGTACTTCTATGTTTTCTAAGATGTGTAAAGTTTTCAAACTCGCACTTCTCCAGAGTAGGAGACTGTAAATTCTCTTAATATGAGAGAAGTCTCGTGCTCAATAATCGGATTATACGAAAAGCTTATAAAAAACTGTAATTTGTTATTTTTTAAGTAATCGTATAGAACGAGAAAGATATAGATTTGAGACCAATATATAAATGAGTGTTTCGAGGTAACGTAAAATTTATTTTTCCATTCAACTGATAATAAACAATAGACAAACATTAAAAGTCGTAATTATACTAATCAGTGACACGAACGATTTCTATAGTACCGATATTATCACCTCAATAAATAAAAGATAATGAATCACAGAAATGTTTGAGCCGAATATGAACATAATTATGGAAATATATTCGTTATCCATACGGCTAAAGGAAGAAAACGAAACAAATCTCTTATTTGAATACTTTTGTAACCTTAAATTTAGCCGAAACGACTTTATCATTTTTATTTCAGTGCTTTGCGTGTCGTCAGAACTCAATTCGAATTGAAATTTAAATAATTACTCACGGAAAGCAACTCCAAGCGCTGACCTGAAATATCGGCTTCCTGTTCCTCTGGTAATACACTGAATAATTTAAATGATTTAATACTGAACAAAGCGGAAATTGTGATCTGGTTTGGACTCTCGGGTTTTTTTTACAAATTATTCTATGCTACAAAGATGGTTATCACTTTTGATATAAGAAACTTAGTATAAGCATTTGAGGCCACAGTTTCAGATATTCAAAATTTGATTACATTTTTTGAGTTGACTGTATATAGGAAAATACCTGACGAATACTCCACCAGACTGCTCCATTCCAGTGGTTGAGGTTAGTAGTTAACTTGTCTTTCGGTTATTTTTAAGGCCTACGACAAATTTTAACGATGGTTACGTAAGGATAATAAGTTTAATCGACTGTTTGCTGCACTCTCCGAAGCCCGGAATCCAAGTACAGACTGCGCCCGATGTCGACTAACTTAACTGATCGTTTATATCGTACACACGCGTTGGGATAGGAGCGCTTCTGTTGAACACTGTTTAGTATGAAATGGAATAGTTATGAAATTAATATGGTATTGTGTATTCATAAATATTATATTATTACGCTTGGTTTGTACCTATTTGATGTAATTAAATGGAGATCATGGAACATAGCATTCTCTAAGACGACAAAGTACAGTATAAGGCTGAAGTACACGTTTTTGAATCCAAAGAAAGCAAAAATATACTGTTTAAAAAAAGACGTATGACAGAGGCGGTGCACCGTTTACGTGTATAAAAAAATCGATTCATCTATGAAAATCTTATCCTAAGAATTGGAAAATAAAATGACATAATATAATCATTACATTGTCGGTAAATGTGCATATTTTTATAGCTGTCTGTTTTTGGTATGAAAGGGATAAAACTTGTAATCTTTGTATTGATCTTTTTCTTACTCATAGTGCTCCGAGGATGTTTCAGCGAGGACATTACGCTACTAGCGTTATATTCACATCGACATGTAGATTGCGCAACATAGGCAGAGAGTACTGGAACAACAATTCGTTTTTTTCAGAAATGGTTATGAATTTCTATAAATTTACATAACATATTACTACTCAATAACAATACAATTTCGTTTTGCAGTGCACAGAAAGACCGATGTACTTACCCTTGTCTCTTTTATATTAAATAATTGCATTACTACAATCTTGGTTCGCTTAAACCGTATCCGAAACCTCTGTATATAAGTATTTGCCTACATACTCATATATTGGCCCCGTTTACACTAGAGTTGAGTAACATAATTAAATTAATGTATTTATAAATTTACGTTTTAATCAATGGGTTGCAATTTTCGTATGTAAAATAATATGCATTTGTTTTCATATAATTAAATGAAAATTGATATGAGGTATTTGTAGTAGCAATTACTAATCCTGAATAAAAAAACATTTCATTAAAAAATATTTCCTGCACTATAAAATATTATCTGACGATCCAATTATATATTTCCTGACGATTCAAGAATTATGCACGTACTCGTAATTGTTTAAGCTTTCACTTGTGTCGACACTCTCGGAGTGCCACTGTTAGGTGATTTGATATGAAATACATTTGAATAACTACGAGATTAACACAACCAATCATTGCCAACATCAGTATTTTATACTGAAGTAGTACCTATCACGGCTATTATTATTTTTAATTATCAAAACACATGGGCTCTAAACCTACTTAGCATTTGGTCCAACTTAAAAGACAGGATAGTTTTTATCTCGATTAGTGGCCTTAATATTTTGTTTCTTTATAGAATAATAGATAGATAGTTTTTCTTGGATGGAAATCGACTGCACGACCTCCGGTTTTGCAGGCAGGGTTTCTAACCAATACACCAAGAGGCCAGTGAAATTATAACTGAAACAAAGTAATGCATAGTCGGGTCGGGTCGACTAGTATTTATATATAAGAGTTTCAAAATGAAGAACGAAGTGGTCATTCATTCCACAGTGGTCATTCATTCCACACACACACACACACACAAACTATGTACCAAAACAAACACACTTTATTTGTTATAAACCTGTTTGGATACACTTTTAACAACTCCGTATATTTGTAGTGCAACATAGTTCTTAGTATAATGGAGCGCTGTTTAAAATCTGTAACGATTACATTTTCGGCTTAATTTAGTGTGGTCTTATCTCCGAATTCTGAATATTGTCGCCAGCTGAAATGCTTTGTTATTCGACAAAGGCAGAATTCCGGAATTCTCTTTGTACTTTACTCTCTTCAAAATAATATCTTCTCCGTCATATAAAAAAAACAGTATCTGTGTAAAAGTCCCGAAAGAATACTTCCTTTTCATAATCTGTTTTTTTAAGCTTCACTTCCAGTGTATGTATAATTCCCTGTAATGCTCCAGAACTTTTTAATTCAGTTTACATGGGTATGCTGCTGGAATTTCTAAAAATGTTCCAGTTATATATTTGCTTCTCTAAAATTTTCTAATAATGTGACTTTTCCAATAGCTGGTTGACAAACACTTAAACACTTCCACAGAACAGAAGCACAGTATTGACAAATATTCATATTTAGTTGCAAGTGCATTTTATATTGAATTTTTTTATCTATAGCGACATTTTTTATTGTAGCTCTGGAATTTTGTCTTGATTACATTTTCCTTGCGGGGGTGAAAGTAGCTAATGCTGAGTTCCATCCGGCTTAGACCTCACGTTATTCCGCTCTAGGTCAGCCGTCGGAACCACGTGTAAACTTTCGCAATCTTCTGCGGTTCTGACAAGGTCGATCCTATTTAATATTTGACGGATCTAGAACATATCTGTCCCGGTAGCCTTAGAGCAGGCGGTATATGGGTGGCATGGCTCGCAAATTTTGTTGCTATCTGCTGTTAAAAGACTAATTTGTTGTCGTGATAAACTTCTTTCGCCTCTTCTACCTTCATCTACCTACCTATGGACTGCAAACAGTCTGCTGAATTTGGTCGAACAGTCGGTCAGATAGCACTACTAATCTTATGGTTCGTTAATGCAAAGGCGTGCGACGATTTCAAACTACAGCCTCGGGACGAGGCAGACACAAGCGTAACTTCGATACTGGTTGCTTTCCTAGTAGATTCTAGTGTCTCTCCTAAAATGTGCTGGGGATGGGGGGATTTTAGTTAGTAGAAATCCCATATACTCCGAATTCCTGACATTTCTGGCACGAGTTCGTGTGTGTTAGAATATTTCGCCCGTAAACAACAAGAAATATATTTTACCAAGTGGTAATTATCTTCGAAGTACATCACAGGCAGGACAATACAGTGATTTTCAAAGGGTTTAAAAGAACATCAAATAAGTTCTTGTAAGTCCGCTATTGAAACTATAAATATTGACAATAGCTGCTTTTAGTGTTAAGAAATATAAGGAGCTGGTGTCCATGTTGAACTAGGCCATTGCTCTAGTCGTTTGTGAAACTGACTTCTGAGCCTAGGGCAGTAAATTCCTTTCCCACACAGAATAAATATTTGTGAGATAGGTGAGAAGTGAATTTTGTACTATGTCTGGGTATAAAACATTATTATAACATAATAAACATAAATAAAAAATTCGAAATCACCATTGCCATAGCACAGGCTCTGCTAAATTTTGGTCCAAAGAGCGGTGTATGAAAGTTATCCCAAATTATTCTTCTCCAGATTTATCAGAATAAGAATGAATAAACAATAGTAGATAGAATCCAGTAACTCATAATTATTATTTGATATATACAATGTATACATGCACTAAATTTCTTATTGTTTTAGCTCAAAATATTACTGGGATTGAATTCAACGTTTCACCACGCTGTTTCTAAACACACCATGTGATAGTTATAGATCTGTTTGTAAGCAGATGACAGTAGGCTGATATAGAGACACAAGATAACTATCACTTCTGCTCTTTATCGGACTAAAGCCATACTACTACCATGGCTAATTTCATTCCATTTTTTGTACTTGAAAATAGTGTTCGGAGTTTTTTTTTTGGCGGCTTTTATGTGCCGGTCTACCTAAAGGGGGCACAAAGCCGTAGTACGAAGACTTAAATATGACCTTCATTGGGTGTACGCAAATAACTTATAATTAATAAAATTGTATGAATTTGACTTATTGAAGTTATAAATCTTTAGGCGCGTTATGAAAAAATGATGAGAGTGAAATATTAAGATTCGTCACACAAAAGTTACAGTATGAAGTTTCAGCGGTTGCAAGTTGGCACCATCGTCGCCTCTGTTCACTGTTTTCATATTCATAGTATTTATCCACATGTTTCTAATGTCTATACTCACACATGTGTTTTAGTTTCATATAAGTGCGATTTATATATGTGCTGATAAATTATATTCAGTAGTGATTTAAATTCAATATTTTGATTAATATATTTACCATTCGTAAATATTAGTGAAAAAAATGTGTTTATAGACTTTTTCAAGTGCTCCAATATAATTGTGTTTATCTATCCGTATGTATTATTGTTATAAATTAAAATATTATTTTTTAACTTTATTAATACTAAATATTATTAAATTATTAATGTTAAATATTTATTATTGGTTATTAAATATTTTAAAAGTAAATAAATAAATTCAATTTGAATTAATTGAATTTCAGTTTATTTTATTGTAATTTATTATTTGAATACAATTAAAAACTATTTTTTAATGATGCTAAAGAAGCATAACTTCTCACGCGCGTACATAAGTACACGCATCCTTTTTTTCATATAAATATTTTGTGTTTGTGTAATTCTAAAATTTACGGATATTTTCACATAATACACAAGGCATGAAAATAGTGTAGATAAAGAAATATGCGTAACATAAATAACGTTTTATGAGGGAATCAAATCACTTCTTCATAACTGCGACTGGCCTCTTGGTCTAGCGATTACAAACCCTGACAGCAAGATCGGGAGTCGTGGGTTCGATTGCCACCTAGTAATAAAAATATGTACATTATTATAATAGTATATGCATATGTAGGTTTATCTCTGTTAAGTTACCGTGACACAAGCATTGAGTTGCTTAATTTCGGATGTTAACAAAGCAGTACGCAAGGCCAATTAAAAAAAAAACTTATAATCTGTCTCGAATTTAGTCATTACCTTTGTAGTTGGGGTAAACTTAAACTGTATTTGAGAGGCATCCGGCACTCGTGCTCGTCGGCACACCCTCGGCTGATCTCCGCGTTATCCGCGCGCCGCCTACACGTGACAGCGCCATCAGCGCCGCCATCGACAGAGCGACGCCTCGTTTACATAAATTAGCTCATCTCTTCTGCAGTACGACGGCCATTGTTTAGACGTGACATTAAGTTGTCGACGGGAGCTCGCTATTTATACATTCGCACGCATTGTTAAAGCTAATAGCCACAAATTAATGTCTGTCACGATAGACACGCTACTATAAAGCATGCTCATGGGCGAGCTCGCCCGGCTTGTAACTGTTTACATCACTACTCGTCATCACTACTTATCATGACCTTAAAAGTCCGATAGACATAGTTTTTCTTCAAGCTTTTACAGATTTTCATTAAGTCTGGGGTTTTTAAGGTGTAATTAAATTGTTGTTCTATGAATAATGTGATGTTCATTATTTGCCTCGTTGCGGTGGCCTGTTCATTTTGAAGTACTAATTAATTGGTTGACATTTCTATTGAACAGTCACTCTGTTACGATTTCAGGACTGTTATATTGTTCACAGCTGAAGGCATCATGAATATGCATATTACATGTTAGTGTGTATGTGTGTGTGCGGCCACGTGGAGGTCGGGTCGATGTGGAAACAATATCTGCTGGTCGGAACCCGTGCGGTTTGTGATGCGGAGTGGACGCTGTAATGTCATCTACTTGTGTAATTGTATTACATTTCGTGCCGATGTTGTGAAATTGACCATCGATACTTGCGTGGACATTGATAATCGAGAGGCCTCAAAGGGCCATCAATAGACGTTTTCGTAGAAATTCTTTAATATATGACGTGCGTTACAGTCTGAAACGGTAGCAGATCAAAAAGTACTCTTGAGTTTTCAGTATTTCGTAACTATTTACTTTGAACATAAAACTGAAATTTTATTTCTATTACGGATACACAACCCGCGTCCAATAGAATATCATATCTAAATAATAATAAAAACTTATTTGAGCGACCACCATCAAAGTTCATAATGTGGAATTTACTACAAATTTCATGCGGGTGAAACCGCAGATTACAATTAGTTATATTATAAACATAATCGGAACAGGATAACGCGCACCGTTTAATGAGCGAACGGGGACATCTGCGACAAGTCTGTGAAGTCTGTGAAAGCGACAATTCAATACGAACATATAATACGTGCGTGTATACGTTTGTGTGTCAATAACCGGGCGGGAGTGTCGCGGGCGAGTTGACAGAAACTCGAATGGAACGTACCGCGAGAGCGACCGCGAATTATTAATAGTTTGATTAATTTTCGTTCGCGTCTCGATTAAACTTCGACATGTTATGTTCCCAATTTGCGATCCCATTGTACTGCAAATATTGACGGTGTAGGATTTCCATTTATGCAATATCAAAGTTTTCAAATTAGTTGGCCGCAGTTACGCGTCCGAGGCCTCTCGTGTCTCGCCGGGTTCATATTTATGATACACCTAAATTGTTATGTGATGAAGCGCGGTAGGCTGCGGTTCGCGGAGTTGTTTCGTGTGTTGTGACCATGAGTGGCCGCTACCGCTGACTTTCGAATGAACGAACTGTACGAATGGGACTATTCATTGACAATGGGAATAGTCCCATTCATAGTTATAGAACATCAGTTCATTCAGTCATAGAACTAGAGAAGTTTTCTTCGGAATGTAATGAATCTTTTAGTTCGCCAATGTGATGTACAGTTCACTACGGATCCGGCTACAGAGCGTTGGCAGCCTCGCCGTGGTCGCATGCGGCTGGGTAGCCGCTAGGGGCAAATTCTCTCGAGCGTGTCCGTGCTTCGCAGGCCGCGGTGAGAGTCGGGTCCGCTCGTATATACGCTCAGTCACTTCCACTCCCGAGATAGCTGTGTATGTTCTGCTGACAAGCAACATTATTCTGTTTCTGAAAGGGTACTATGCGCAAGAGTAGTGAACCTTGTTGATTGACTGTAGCCAAATTAATGTAGATAGGACAGGAGGAAGATCAAAGAAACGAGGGTTGGATCAGGCGAAAGATGATATTGACGAGAATAGAGCGAGTTGACCTCGCGGCTAATAGGGTGATGTGGAAGAGTGACATAATATCGCGCCAACCCCGAGTCAGGAGCGCGCCAGGAAAATGATAACGATACTCGTATGTGTAATATCGGATCGACCCCAAATAAATTGGGACGTAAATGATAATTATAATCCAACCTGTCCTCCTTCCCTTCAACGATAGACAGATTTCTTTTCTGCGCAACATCTTGATAAGATAGGAATCGAAAATTTACATCGGCAACAATATTTTTATAATATCTAAAGCAGTGATAGCCAACGGTTTAGATTTTAGGTTCTTACACGGGAAGTGTGGGATTCACATTCTGGCACGCACTTCTGGGTACAGATAGTTATGTGCGTTATTAGGATTAAATATTTCTCACTAGTTCACTCGTGAGGAAATCTTCGAGCTCGTGAAGTCTGCCAACCGGCATTTGACTGGCGTCGCAGACCTTATCGTTCCCGTCGACTTGTCTCATTCTAATGTTGGAGACGAGTTTCTTATAAAAATGAATAGGATTAAGGCCGTCCACGCTAGACTAATACGGTGAAGCAGACGTTACACGTCAAAAAGAATATTATGGAGAAGTTGAATTAGTGTAATTCCTAACGATAAGTTCCTTTGTCGCTATCGACGCTTATACGCTTTAAAATGATCAATATGTAAGAGCTCACACGACGTACAGCTTTAACTTTCATCCCGCTTTCTTATTCAAATATAGCATCAATGAACATCGTATAGAAGTATCGCAGCGAATACGGGAATTGGTTTATTATTCTCACCATTTTAAACTTAAGCATCGAATCCCGAGTCATTTGCATGCCCGCGTGCAACTCGCACCTCCGGACCGGACGGCTCGCCGGATTGCTCAAAGGCGGGGCGGCACGGAGTTACACTGTTTGTACAACTGAGCGATGACGACGTACAGAAACTTAACTGTGAAACTGTAGTTTTTGGATTGGGCATGTACGGCGAGGCACATATTTTTATATCATAGTTTATTTCTTTTATTATCGACAAGTGTAGAAAGTTACAGTAAATTTTTTAATTCCTAATAGCGTACTGCACACTTATCGATATATCATTTTATATTTTAGTTACGTTCAATTTTAATGAAATAAATAACATTAAATAAATAAATTTCACAAATGAAAACGGTGTAATAATTATAAATTGAACCGATAAATTCAATAATAAATAATCAAATTTAACGATTTCAATAATAGATATATTGAATGCACTAAGATATTAACCCCGACCGGCCGGTAGCGACAGTAGTGTGCATTTGCTTCACAGCGCACAGTAAATATAAAGACGTGTTCACAAAGCCGGATCGAACCAAGTCGTCTTCTAACTTCATACACGTAGACGTAGCTTTAGCGATATGCATATACTGGTATCTGTCGGCTGTCGATTGTTATAAAGTGGATTGGATATGAATATTGATACTAGGGATTCTATTCGTGTTATGTACAATACAAAATTCACGTTCAGTACATAATGTACAAATCTCAGTCGACCGGTCCTGGAGTAGGTACCTGGAATGTAATTTTAAGCCTCAACTAGTGCTGATAGAATTTTTTATTTGAAAGATAGCAAGGTAATGCCGGTCGTAATCAGGCGGACAACAAAAGCATATTTTACGTGCAGTGGAGCGGAGGTGTGCAGCGGGGATCGCAAGCGAGAATGCATTAAGCCGCGTTTGCATACGGCGTTTGGCGCGCGCCCAGCGGCCGCCCGCCCCGCGCTGGCGCCGGTTTATGATTATTGATATTAAGCGAATTAATTTCTGACACCGCGCCACACATAGCCACGCGCAGAGTTTTTAACCGAATAAAAAGGGATTCTTTAAAAATGAAATAATCTAATTTCGATATAATATTGCATGTGCTCATAGAGACCTGTCTAACCTTTTCACCGGTTGGACGAAATAAAGGGAATTACGCCTCAATACGTATAACGGCAAAGTCTCAATTCGTCTGCGGCAATTTGTTACAACTTTGGCCAAATGCGGCTTCGGAAGTTAAATGTTATGCTGCTAGTGTTCGGGCTTTAAATCGTGTGTCGGTTTTGCTATCGCTATACGTTTGATTCGAAGCGTTCGAGACCAACGCTAGGATTACGTTAAATCTCGGTTTAATCTTGACGTTAAATCGAATATATTTTAGATGTTAATATTAGATCCCAGCCGAAAGCCATTTTTCATGTTACACTATTTATTTATCTTTCACCAGATTCCAAATGCGAGTTCGTTCGCGTGCTCCGACAAAAATATGCTATCTATCATCACCAGGGAGAACTACATGATTATAGTTTTGAACTAAACGCCGTGGGAACCGTTCGGTTGTGAAATGTAGAGTAGACTTGTGACACCCGGCGGCCTACAAAGTATTTTATGTGAAATTTAAGATACCTAATGAACTCCATAGATTATTTTAACTATCACTCGGCAGCTTAACGCGCCGGTCGACCCGTGGTACACCGGGAGAAAAAGACGGCCAAAAATCTTTCTACACTCTATTTCAAATGAACCGATTTGCCATGTGGCAGCGTTCGTGCGATCGTTCAGTTGTTCAGTTCGTTAAGAAGCACACGTGACCGTTGCCCGTGCGTGTCGACCTCCGCCCGCCGACCATCAGATCGGATGCGATGGATTTTAAATGATACGTTAATTACTTAGCAGTTACCATTCTGCATGGCGTGTGACGTGGAACATTTATTCGGCCGTTTTCTATTTTCCCCCGCAGAGAATAATAATAGAATGTATAAAAGTACCAATATTTGCGCAGAACGTCTAGGCAATATTCCTAGGGTATGTTACCTGTATTTATTTAGCAGAGCGTGCGCGATGCACGTGAGCGGAATTGCATTTTATTCGCCGGAGTCTTCGGCGCCGTGTTGTTTACGCGTTCTCTGTTCAAAATCAATTTTACATCTCCCGAAATAAAAGGAAGCTTTCAATAATTCGTTGCTGACTTAAGTTTGTGGTTTTTATGAGAAGATAATAAAAGGTGTTAGCGCTCGTCTTAAAGATGTCACAGATTGTGACATTCTGGAGACATCGTTAAACCTTTCAGCTTCCGAAAATATCCCATCTCGTAAATTCAATGGGAGATGACAGCACCCGAACTCGGTCCGCCTCTCTCGCCGGCGACGGCTCCGGGAGCTGAACTATGGGAGTGTAACGAGCTGCCGAGCAAACTTCTGGAGATCGGTCACGCGCACTGTTGGTCGCCGCGCCGCCTTCATTGCACGCGAACCTATTTTAACCCTCGAATTGACAACTGCCGTTTCGCGATCTTTAAGGCTTTAAATAAAGAAAACGGTTGTAATACAATGAAAGGACTATATAATTAGCTAAACGGTTTTTAAAACGATTTTATTAAAAACTAAAAAATAGTAATAAAAATTGATTTTGTTGAACTTCAAGTCGTAAAGAGTTACTTTAAAATATTATACATTTGAATTAAATAACGTGCTTTCGATAATTAAATGTTAATAAATTTAGTCGAATAATAATTTCGTTCCACTAGTATCGGGTAACTTACAACGAAAACATCGAAAATAATAATTGACACACTTTAGCGATAAGAGAAATACGATGAAAGATTTTAAAAAAGTTTACATATTAAAGGTTAATTATTTTCCAGTAGTAAATATAACGTTACTTCGCGCTGTGTGAGGGAAATTGTGCAAACCGGACGAGCGAGTTAATTAGCCAGCTCCACAAAGTTGTAGCAGTGTTCGTTGGCGGAGCCCTGCTGCTCCTACTACTGCTACAGGCACTGGAAAAAGTTGCTTCGAATGAGACAGCTAATTGCGATTCATTAAAACTATTTTGAAAAAGAGGAACGCTTGAAATTTTTTTTTGCACACAAACGTTGTGGGTAGTTTTAGAACATAAAAGTGGCGAATAGCATAACGTTTCATGATTTATTGTTCAATTTGCTTACATATAATATACATCCACATCGTAGGACTGGGTGCGTTTATTGATTTACGCAACTTTTCGTACAAATTATTACTTTCTAGAATTGAATACATCTAAATGCTTTCATGATTTGTTGTATGTTAAAATATCATCCACATCTTTTGTGAAACAAACTGTTAATTGTAGTATTAGCATCTGCCCCTGAACGATCTTAAACTTGGAAGTTTATGCATTTGTCAGACTTCTTAGTTTCGAAGCCGCTTGCTCGCGTGCGGTCCGCGGGAGCCAAGTTACTCGCCTAAGTCCTTAGTTGTTCTTACGAGTTACGATCTGCGCCACCTTTGCGTGCTGCAGCGTCTTAGACAACTTCTGCGTTAAGCTGTTCAATGAGTTTTGTTTCTATTTATTGAACGATCAGTGAACAATGTGCTATGTTTTATTATTTTGTATTGTAGCTATTATCGTCGTTAAATATTTAGAGTGTTGCGGCTGTGGGAAAATTTATGATACATCCAACCTTCACTTCTTTCTCATTTGAACTGAAGTCTGTGAAGTCTGTGCTGATAGTATTTAAGCAGCTCGTCTTTTGCCGAGAAGCTAGTGAAGTAGGAACTAGTGACATTCTGGAGATACTTGCCCATTGCACTTTAAATTCACTGGCCTTCGATCATGTAGGTAATTCTATATGCATAATAACAAATGGTGCGTTATTCCATTAAAATGATGAGAAACGTCCATAATGCTAGGTCTGGCCGACGCGGCACGCACGAGGCGCCCCGACGACCCAAATTCCCATCGTATCCGCCGTGATCGCCAGCGCGAACTATAGACACCCGCTATCGCACGCCATCGCCCGCCAGCGCTCGCGTCGACAGCGCGCGCCCGGCTCCGTCCCTGACCTGTCAGGACTCGAACCGTTTCTAGGAATCGCTGGAAAGCATTTAATAATTCGTTACACCGTTTACGCTCGCATTATTAATAATAAATTAATAATAATATCCGAAAATTGTAAATATACCTATACGATTCCGAGGGTTACATTGTGCAAAATACCGGAGACGAATGAATTATTTCGAGTATGACAAATAATGTGATCGGTGAATACAATTTAGAGGAAGCCATAAGTGTTCTATTACAGATCAAAATATAGAAAATAATTTATTGGGAGCCGAACGGCCTCCGCGATATGAGGGTGTACGGGAATCACCTGAACGACCACGAAATTACCCCATCGATAACCGATATTAGGAAAATGATATTCGGAAGGAAACCCTAATATCGTTTCCGTCTTGGGTACCTAGAGTAATTCGTAATAAAAATAAAAAGGTTCGGTCCTTTTTCATTAAGCGCACAGGACTGTTTCTTGAATATATTTTTCGATATCTCTCACTTTCCGAGTGGCCTCTTACTAGTGATTATATTGACTGACATGTCAGCATATTCATAATATATTTATTATATTTCGTACTATGCCCTCTGATGTTTTACGTTCGTGGTATTTCCGACGACGACATTTCACCAATACTAATCTAGTGTGGCAATATATCTTCCGGGCTCTTCCTCGCCCGGTGGCCGTTCAACTCTGGTGCCCGTGTACACTACGCATGAAATATTCAACAATAATTTCCCGTTGTACGTACGTACGTTGTAAATTGCTCTGAACACTCGATCGTCGAAACGATTTCGCAATTTCGCTGATCGTACACCTTTATAAACGTTTATCTAAATTTACTTTACGAAAGGTAAGATACCGTTACCTTCGTAGCTTCATAAAGATATCAGATAGAATTCAGGATTCAAAAATAGGCGAATACTCTCCCGGCGTTCCACGAAGCGACCCGCCGGAGCATAATGGCACCGAGTCTTTTAATTATGTCTAAACTCTTTGGCGCCAAATTAAATTCCGCGCGCCGCTGCCGAGCCCGCTCGTTCGTTTTCAAAAATGGAATTATTATAAAATCTTCTCCAGCCCGAAGTTTTATTGGAAATGGTTTTTATTTGTTTTTTATAATTGTGTTACACGGTTATCTATTGTAACAGTATTATCGACTTTTTTATTGACTAAAATAAAATAAAAATTCGTCAATCGGTGTTAAAGTAACCTCAAAACATTACCCGACTATACCTAAAATCTTTGTCGGAGGTCTAACGGCCTCCCATTTCTATAGGATCGGAACAATCTGTAAGCAAAAAACACATAAATATGTTAATATTTCAATTGAGATGTGTTATGAAAAAAAATTGTAAAAACGTTTTTAAAGTTAGTTAAAAAAAATTTCTTTTCCGATTCTCCACGTTAGCTCTAAAGGTACATACTAGCCTGGATTTTTATTTTATTTTTTGACAACATAATTTAATTTCTAGCAAAAATGATAAAAAGCGGCGAACTCGTAGAGCGAAGAGATGATAAATAGTGTTATCTTAAAAAAACCAGAAGCAACGAGTATACGGAGTGTAATGTCACCGAGATTAAAACTTCTACTTATAACTGCAGTAAATTTCTCCCGAACGGCGGTGACCGGCTATTAAATTTGTTCGCTGGCGCGCGCCTCGCTGCAAATTAGCTTTGTGTTCGCTGGCAGGCGGTTATTGTGCATTCACTACGGACATTTCTTTTGTAATTAACTGAAAAATGTATTATTGTTGCAGTCTGCCGTTAACGTTGCAACCCTGACGTTTTGATAACAAGCCTAAACAGCATTTCCGTAAATTACATCACGGACCATTTTGATTCTGCTGACACTCGACTACCTTCGATGTCAGGTTACCGAGCGAAAAATGTTCCCGTTAAGACCTTAAAAATGCAAATGATGACCTTAAATGGATGCGGCAAGTCGAGGACAGGGCGAATTGGCACATTTTAGGGGAGGCCTATGTCCGACAGTGGACTGAAACAGGCTGACGATGATGATGATGAAGACCTTAAAGGTTGTAATGTAACGTAGCGGCAATCGGTCGAGGATCGGGATGGAATGCCAATAGGTTTAATTATATCCTCTCTCGTATGTTTTGAGTACCGATGATTTGGATCTTTATTACTGTGACATTTTTATTACAAACATAAAATACGACAGGCAAGGTTTTAGTTTATCAGAATGAGCTATAAAAATGCAACGTATCGTAATAGTCTCCCCGTCGGCCGATTTGTGCTCTCGATAAATATTCTAGAGAATATTGGACTTTTAACATTCACGTAGGCACTATGAAGGTGCGCTAAGCATCTCTTATTTATATCACGCAAAGAAAATTGACTATCAAGTGACGCCTGGAAGCTGATATGATCGGTCTAGACGTCGGTGACCCCGAGTGCCGTACTGCGAATAATGGGTTCTCGATTCCGACCTAACGCAAATATTTGTATGGTGTTCACGCGTATTGATTTTGTGTCTTCGTGTACAATTGTCTATATACATATTTATAACCGTATACTATATGTAGTTCATCAGCTTTCTCGGTACCAAATTAGTGGCTCTGTTAAGTTTGAGATCAGACAGCCGGACGGAGTGTGAGGCGGATCTTCGTCCAAAGATGATGTCATTATGACTAATGTTGCTCACAAACATGTTAGATGTGACGTCGGCTAGAGGGACAGGATTGTTGTAAATTGATGTTTTCTTTAAAGGTTACCGTCGCTAGGCAGTATTATGAAATACAACTTATATTTGTATGTACCACCCTTTCATTGGTCCACTGCTGGAACGGGTCTCCTCTCATAGTGAGAGGGATTTAGGCCATAGTCTAGATTGGTAGACTTGACACATCAGAAAATATAATATAATTTATAATAACTCCAAAGTGTGCAGGTTTCCTCACGATATTTTCCTTCACCGTTACAGCGAGTGATATTTAAATGTTACTTATAAAACGCACGTAATAAATCAGAGGTGCGTGCCGGGATCGAACCCAGATCCCCGGAGTGGGGGGCCGAATATCAAACCACTAGGCTATCACTGCTTCTATCACTTATATTTGGGTAGTGTTTATTCGATCTGGATCTACACGATATCATTGATGTAGGTATCGTATTATTTGCGATATTTAGTAACAAAATCAATTTCTCCAGCCGCCAGCCCGCGGCGGCATCCCGGGCTCTCGGCAGGAACGCACCGCGGGATGCGGTTAACGTAGCAGCTGAACCGTGCACGTGCAGGACGCGGAGGCTCACGTACCTACATATTACTCGCATGTGTATAACGCGTATGTCCTGTATGAAAGCGGCCGGAGTATAGTCGGTGAGTGATAACATTCGTCTGGTCAAATTATAAAATTCTTATTTAATTAATTTCACAATATAACGACATTTGTACACAACTTTCACAGGTGGTGGCGAAATCTATCCAAAATTGTCGAAATTATATGGACTTAATTAATTAAATCATTTGTTTTTTCGTTTATTTGTTCGTTCATAACAAATATTTTTGCAAATAATAGCAGGTTTAAAAATTTCTGTAACATGGTCGATTCGGGTACATTATTCCCCCCCCACCTCCACCAGCACAAGCACGCGGGCGCGCGGTCCGTGACGAGGGGAGTTCCCAATGAAGCGCCGCCACGCTCCTGACGTTCACTCTTGACAAACGACAGCGTCATCCATTAGATGGCGTCATATCAAGTAAATTACGGAGCATTTTTAACGCGCCTCCATCCGGCCGAGGTAAACTGAAACGCTAATTGACTTCAACAAAATGACATGGAACATTTCTACTTTTCTCCCTACTTCTAAATTTCTCACCACTTTCAACGTACGATGACTTGAAAATCAGAACACATGGCCAGCAAATTCGACTGCCCCAGTGGTTTAGTGATTGTTCAAGCAGCGGGCTGTAAAGCCTACCGGTTTGAATTATCGACTCGGGGGCCCGGGTTCAAATTTTTATATTTTAGGTACTTCCGTTTTATGACTTAAAATTTAACTATTTTAGTTTGAGATCAAACGGTGCTGCGGAAGAATATGAATAATTGTTCTTTTACTGTTTGAGTTGCTCTATACAATTACCTATTAACTGATCTGACCGGATTACGTTTCCATCGTATCTTTCGGTATCATCGGCAACTGTAACATCGCTCGCGAGTCCCTCTCCCGTATCCGAGCTAGTCTCGGCCGGACTGGACGACGTCGAGTGCGAGATAACAAAAGTTCAAACGGCGATATCGTATCAAAGTGCCATCGTACGAATACGAGGGCAAGAGCGAGACGCGCAAACACTATAATGCGCCAGGATTAGACTCCGCGGAGTAAACAACGTTGAGCCGGAGTTGGAGCGAAAACGAAATAAAAGCGAGCGAGAACGAGCTCCGAAGTGCAGTTGCGCTGAAAAGTGGTCGTTTTTCAAAACCTTTCCCCGTGATCATTGAGTGTTGAATATAGATGGAGCGTATTATAGGAGGCAGACGGGATATAATGACTTGGCATAGCTCACCCGCAGCCCTATTTTTACTATGACATACCTACATATATTAAAAATGCGCTTCATATGTCGCTATCTGAAGGTCGCAGATTTTTTTTTTTTTTTTACCTTATGAGAGTAGTGAACGAG
>DWUN01000727.1:0-20321 GCA_018249975.1 Passova gellias
GTCTTCTCGTCTGGTTTCTCAGGTGACTTGGCTCGCGTTTCTTCCTTGACTGGAGATGGTGCCTTGTCCTCTAATTCTACTGGTGAAACTTCTTTGATGTCTTCTTTGACTGGGGAAGGTTTCTTGTCTGTCGTTGTGTCAGTGGTCAATGCCGCAGCTTTCTCTTCTAATGGAGATGGCGACTTTTCCTTAGCAGTCTCAGCTGAAGTAACTTCGACTTCGTCCTTTGCAGGAGAAGGAGTCTTCTCGTCTGGTTTCTCAGGTGACTTGGCTCGCGTTTCTTCCTTGACTGGAGATGGTGCCTTGTCCTCTAATTCCACTGGTGAAACTTCTTTGATGTCTTCCTTGACTGGGGAAGGTTTCTTGTCTGTCGTTGCGTCAGTGGTCAATGCCGTAACTTCCTCTTCTGATGAAGATGGCGACTTTTCTTTAGCAATTTCGGCTGAAATAATTTTTTCTCCCTCCTTTGCCGGAGAAACAATCATCCCTACTGGTTTTTCGGGTGACTTATCGCGAGACTCCTCCTTCGTAGGAGAAGTTACTTTCTCCTCAGGTTTTCCATGGGAAGCTTTCGTAATTTCTTCTTTTACGGAAGGTGTCTTTTCAGCTATTTCATCAATGATTGGTGCAGAAGTATCGTCTTCTGATGGGGATGTTGACTTTCTTGTAAGTGTCTCATGTGAGATATCTCGAACTTCCTCCTTACCAAGAGACGAAGTCTTTGCCCCTGGTTTCTGAGGTGACTTAGCTCGGATTCCTTCCTCCACTGGAGATGGTTCCTTCTCCTCTAATTCCACAGATGACATTTCCTTAATTTCTTCCTTGAGAGGGGAAGGTTTCTTTTCTTTTATTTTATCAGTGGTTAATGCCGTAACTTCCTCTTCTGATGGAGATGGTGACGTTTCTTTAGCAGTCTCGGCTGAAATAACTTTGATTTCTACCTTCTCAGGGGAAAGTGTCCTTCCTATAAGTCCGTAGGCCTCTTCCTTGCTTGGAGATGGAACCTTTTCTTTAGGTTCTTCTCTATGAGGTTTCTTAGATGTTTGCATGGTAGTTTCCAGTGAGATTGACAATTTATCATCTTGTTTTTGAGATGTTCCCGCCTTTAAGAGACATAATAATAAAAGTAGTTAACACAAATAATTTGCATAGTAATTTAATGATAATGATGAATGTTTCTTAAACTATAGCTCTGCTGAAACCTAACACCCCGCACTCCGACCGGTACAGTCGTGCATCGTCTAACGTCGTTTCAGGTTGGCAGAATTGCATAAATATTATAATTGCATCATTTGATAAAAAATGCTATGCAATACCTCTACCGCGGCAGTCCCAGAGTGTCACACGTATTTTTTAACATTAACGTCGTTTTTAGTTGTATTTGTAATAATTATTATAGCAAGGTGAAACTGTGTTGCTAATAAAACAACAGTACATTATACGATTCAGATATAAAAAATATCCCATTAAACGAAACACATTTATTTAACATCAAAGAACCAATGGCTAAAATTAGGTTTTGAAAGCCTGTTCAAGGCGGGGATTATGTTATATGACATGGTTATACTTTAAATATTCTTCAACAATGTGTACGGCATCAACGTGTAGAGTTCCTCAAAGTTACAATAAATTGTAACATTAGAATAGTAATGTAATAATGAGAGGTGTTAGAATGAATTTGATTTGGTTTTAGCGTCCAAGAATTCAAATAACCAGACAAACAAAACATTGTTTTCGTTGGAATTACGATGTAGTACAAGTGGTATAAAACGATATGATTTGAATAATAGTGAAATACTATTACGACATACCTCGGTTTCTTCTATCTCAAGTGTAACTGCCTTATCTTCTAGTTTTTGTATTGTAGGTATTTTAAGTTTTTCGAATTTAATAACAGAATCCTCTGATTTACGAGGTTGGTTTAATTCTAATGTTGTTTTTGAAAGTGGTAAAATAAGTTCTTCTCTAATAAGCTTAAAATCTTTTACTTTTTGTTCTTCTGGTTCCTGTATCAATTGCTTGTCTGTTGACGATTTTAAAAATTCTTCGGTTGACATTTCACTGGCGCCCTTATCTAATAAACTAGCTACCACATCATCAGTGAGTATTTTATAAATCGTAGCCTCTGGTAAGGGCGCCTTTTGGAGCGGAGATGGAGAATCTACTACCTTTTCCTCCGGTAAGTAAGTATTCTCTATTTCAGGAGAAAGTAATTCGGTTTCCGATGGTATCAATTTCTTCTTAGAAACAGTTTTTTTAACAACTTCTGTAACTGGCGAAGGCGCGTTTTCTTCTAGAGCAGTTAATTCATATTTATCCTTCTCTGGGGATGGGGTTTTCTTAACTCCGGGAGTCGGTAATTTAGCTACTTCTCTTTCTGCCAGTGTAATTTTGTCAAATCTTTCTTTTGCGTTTTGCTTTTCTGGAGTAAATGGTTTCTCTTCAGGAACAGGTACTTTTGTCTTTGTACTTTGTCCACTCTCGGGCGATGTGGTCTTCTGGACTTCAGACATTAATAATTCAGTTATTTCCTTTTCCGGCGAATTGTCATCAGGAGAGGTTTCTTTAACGATTTCTGACTTTGTTGAAGGCCATTTAACTTCAGGAGTGCATATTTTAGCATCCTCCTTATCTGATGAGGGAGCCTTCTCGACTTCAGGAGTCGATAATTTAGCTAGGCCTTTTGGTTGCAAGAACACCTTGTCATTAGGTGTTGTTTTTTTAATTATTTCCGTGTCTAATGAAAGAGATATTTCTTTAGGAATGGGTACTTTTGATTCTTCCTTTACAGGTGATGGTATCATCTCTACTGAAGGAGTTGGTAATTCAGTGACTGGCTTTTCTGGTGTGTCCACTTTGTCTTTAAGGATTGTTACTTTAGCAATTGCCTTCTCTGGCAAAGGTGCTGTATCTTCAACTGAGGGCATGTCTGCATTTTCGTGCTCTTCTAATGATTTATTTTTGACTTCAGGAATCTTTAATTGAACTACTTCTGTTTCTGGTAACGCAGCTTTGTCATCAGTAAATGTTTCCTTCTCAAGCGAAGGCGGATTTTCTTCAAGATCAAATACTTTAGCTTCATCCTGCTCTACCGCTGTCGTTTTTTGGATTTGAGGGGTCGGGAATGTAGATAACTCTGTTTCTAGTAAAACAACTTTGTCCTCAGTTCTTCCTGGAGAGAGTTTTATTTGTTCAGGAGTAAGTAACTTATCTTCCTCTATTTTTTGCGATGGTCTCTTCCCAACTAGTAAAGTTTCTAATTCAGTTGCTTCCTTTTCAGATAAGATCACTTTGTCACAAGGGACTGTTTCTTTAGCAATTTCTTTATGTGGTGAAGTCACTATTGCAACTATTTTTGCTTTCTCCTCCTCCAGTAATAACATGTAATCGACTGGGGGAGTTTGTATTTCTGCTTCTACTTCTTCTGATAACATTTCCTTGTCAACCGGCACCGTTTCCTTTGCAAGGTCCTTATCAGATGATGGTACTTTGTCTACAGGAATAGATATGTTTGCTTCCTCTTTTTCTGGTAACTCAACTTGTTTCGTTTCAGGAAATAGGATTTTCTCACTAGGAGTTATTATTTCTTTTGAAATCTCGGTCTCTGGCAAAAGCACTTCCTCTTCAGGGGTTAATTCCTTGTCTTTTACTTTCTCGGCCATTGGAATATGCTTTACTTCGGGTATCTGGGCAATATCTTTTTCTGACGCCTTATAACAAAAAAGACAAACATAATTTAGTTCTAAATATTTTTCCCTCTCTCATCTATTTCCGCATAATTGTGTACTTCATTGAATTGCCAACGATAGGACGAGCGCCAGCGACGATACAAGCGCCATGTTAGTAAAAGCGATGGTGATAGTATGTCTGGCTGATTCTTGTTTCTTTCATTCAAGAGAAACATTTTGGAGATCTACTAACAAGTTGTGCTAATATTAGTGAAAAAGCTGAGCTATTTAGACGTTTGCGGATGTCACCTCTATTGACCTCTATTGAGTTTCCATTTAATGTCCTTGATGTTAACAAATTTGTCCTCATTTAAAAAAAAAATATCGAATTTCCCAGAAGCCAACATTATTTTTGATAATGAATTTAAAACATTACTATTTAAAGATATACTCAATTCGTTGAATCAATAATATCTATTTTAACCTCAATTTCAGGGAATGTATCGAGTTTGTTCATTTTTTAAATGAATATTTTTTTTTGGTTTAGCATTAGCAGACTTTTTACTTAATTGAGCAATTTTTGTCACAATTTTAATGAAATGGCGATGTATCATTATGATTATATGTATATCATACGTACATATAATTACACTGTTCAATTGTTTCTATATTATAGATTTAGACAACCTGTGTACATTTTATAAAGTTCGCTAAAACTTGAAGCTCTACTACTAGTAATGTTGCTAATTTTCTCCAAAAGCTAAACTATTTTTTAAAGAGTGAGTCGTAACTACTGTAGACTTTGACGGCATTCTACGCTTTAAACGTAACTACAATGCTTGTTGCTTTATCTTGTTGCTATACAATATTTGTTGCTGTATCTAGTGTTAGATTACTATGAAAATGTTGTTACAAAGTATGTGATATATAACAATTGTTTTATAACATGATCCCCGCCACCAAGCCCATAGGCGAATGTGAGGTAAAAGTGTACTACACTCTACCACCGGCTGAACTTTTAAAGCACATTACTCATTTAAATACACGATTTGTGAATATGAGTAAAATATAGTACGTGTCTATAATGTACATATTTCAAAACATAGTCACATTCAATGAACATATGACACTAATTGATTGAACATTTTTTTTTAGTTTCTCCAATCATTCATATAACAAATAATTTAAGAACTGTTTGCTTATTTTAAAAAATTCATATGAACTGCAATTCGCGGTGAATTTAATATATGTATGTATATTGGGATTGAATATAAACTATGTTATAAATATAGTTCTTAGCTCATTTCTAACAATTCATTTGGAAATTGCTGTCCACCTATATTATAAAAAGAATGCAGTTATGTAATATAAAATACAGTTGGTATTGTAATAGTTATAATCAAAATTCTTGCTTAATTTGTGTTGACTACTTTTATTTATACTAAATTATTTATTTATACAATGCTAACTGCATTTTTATTGTTATAATTATTGTTAGTTAATAAGTTAGTCATTAGGCTGTTTTCATGATATGCACGAATGTTTTTCCATAATTAGGAAAATTAACGATTGTACGAAATAACGTATACTATTTTCTAAGTAATGTTGAATTGTCATCTGAACGTAAATAGCATGACTATGATGACTACGAAAATGCAATGAAAAGAGTTGTAATAAACAAGAAAAATAATGCTACGGCTTACCTCAGGTCCTCTTTCCAAAAGTAGTGGAACTGTTTTTTCTAAAGTTTCAGGACTAAAGTCTTTAGCTTCTTTTATTTCGGAATCAGTTTCTTTAAGGACAATCTCTGCTTTCTCAGAAGATGTAACCTTATCTTCTAGTTCCTCAGGAGAACCTATTTTTTCAACTGGTTGCACAGACGTTGCGATAGTTACTTCCTCTTTTGTAGGTATCTGCACCTCATCTTTTTTAATAGTATTTTCAAGAGTTGGTAATTGATCATCTGATCCCTTAAGAGTTGGTGATTTGGCAGAAGAAATCTCTGTAATTTTTTCTGATTCATCAGGAATATGTATCGTCTCTTCTGTTTTCTCGAAGGCTAATGTTTCATGAATGGGTGCTTTGAATTCAGCTTCTTCCGAAGATAAAAGCTTCTTTTCTTGTTTCTCGAGAATAGACATCTTCTCATCTGGTTTTTGAGAAACAAGCAATGTATCTGCTTCTTTTTCAGGTATTAAAGATTTCTCTGGTTCCTTGGGAGAAACTTCAGCTTTCTCAGAAGATATCGATGTTGCAGTAAGAGGTAGCTGAGGAAAAAATTATAGTTATGAGAATTAAAGTTCTTGATGAAATTATGAATTGCTCTGCTAACTACTAAGTAAATGAGTATATCATGTTAGTAAACGCATTGAAGGCAAAAAATGTATTTTGTACTCTTGTTTCAACTTAAATGTGATGTAGTGAATATTATTGGTAAGTGAAGTATAAGTTCTGCAGCTCTAAATTAAACAAAGCATAATGTTCATTTTATGTAACAAAACATGTACTTAAGTAGCACGTGTGTTCTCGTAGGTTTTTATATTCCATAATGCAGAAATCAGTTATGTATAATGTAAATAACGAATGATGAAAAAAAAAAATTAGAAAACATTGCACGAAATCTAGAAAATCGCTTCTATAAAAATAAAAAACGCTAAAGCTGTCGTTAGCACGAGTTGCTCTGGAGTAAAAAATATGTGAAATATTGAGTTTCTTTATTATGCGTTGTTTTATACTAATAATTTAACGGTCACATAAAAAATAACTGATTTCTGCATAAATGGCGAATTAGAGTTTTAATGTACATGTTACTCATAATCCTATCAATACATTGATAAGTATATGACAATACTAAATAATATGGTAAAAATTACGTAATTTAGTAATACATACAATATAATATTATGACTAATTATTAAGTCCTATTAGAACACACAAGTTAAAATAAGGTTATAAAAACGTGTAAGATGAATTTAATATTAAAGCAATAAAAAGTTCCTACAATATTATCATAATAGCGGTTAAATTTAGAGTAGTGTGATGATTTTTAAAGTTGAAGCTTAAAGTAAATCGAAGTGTTTAAGTTAGCCGCTGTGCTTAAGCCGCCGAAGAATTATCCAATAGCAGACGACACTACAGCAGTTGAAATCCCTTTTTACAATTGATGAGTTTCAAGCCGATGGATCCATATCTTGGACATACCTTTTCTTCCTCTTTCTCAGGAGTTCTGTCAACAGATTGCTTAGGAGAAAGCAATTCGACGTCAGGTACTTTTGCTATTTCTGTCAATGGTAAGCTAAGTCTCGTATCTACTGATATTTCAAGACTCGGTGATCTAAAGGCATCCTTTTCGAAAGGCGGTCCCGAAGCAAGATCAGTTACAGGGCTCTGGGTCTTAAACAGGTCCTGTTCCGGACTAGGTGTTTTCAAAATGTCCGAAACCGGGCTTGGTGTCTTTGCTATTTCCTTGTCGGAACTTGGTGCCAAAGCAGAATCCGTCAACGGACATGGTGCCTTAGCTAATTCCTCGTCAGGAGTTGGTGTCTTAATAAGTTCTATAATCGGGCTTTGTGTCTTAGCTATTTCCTCTTCAGGAGATGGTGTTATAACAGATTCTATTTTCGAATCCGGTATTTCAGCTTCTTCCTTTTCAGGAGTAGGCGTCTTGACCAACTCAATAATCGGGCTCGGTGTCTTGGCTACTTCCTTTTCTGGAGTTTGTGCTTTAGCAAGTTCTGTAACCGGGCTCGGAGTCTTGGCCACATCCTTTTCAGGTGTTGGTGCCTTGGCAATTTCGGTAACCGGGCTCGGTGTCTTGGCCACATCCTTTTCCGGAGTTGGTGCTTTAGCTAGTTCGGTAACCGAGCTCGGTGTCTTGGCCACATCCTTTTCTGGAGTTGGTGCCTTGGAAATTTCGGTAACCGGGCTCGGTGTCTTGGCCACATCCTTTTCTGGAGTTGGTGCTTTAGCTAGTTCTGTAACCGGGCTCGGAGTCTTGGCCACATCCTTTTCTGGAGTTGGTGCTTTAGCTAGTTCTGTAACCGGGCTAGGAGTCTTGGCCACATCCTTTTCTGGAGTTGGTGCCTTGGCAATTTCGGTAACCGGGCTCGGTGTCTTGGCCACATCCTTTTCCGTAGTTGGTGCTTTAGCTAGTTCGGTAACCGGGCTCGGTGTCTTGGCCACATCCTTTTCTGGAGTTGGTGTTTTGGCAATTTCTGTAACCGGGCTTGGTGTCTTGGCCACATCCTTTTCTGGAGTTGGTGCTTTAGCAAGTTCTGTAACCGGGCTCGGAGTTTTGGCCACATCCTTTTCTGGTGTTGGTGCTTTGGCAATTTCTGTAACCGGGCTCGGAGTCTTGACTGCTACTATTTTAGGAGTTTGCGCTTCGCTAATTTCCGTAACAGATTCCTTTATCTCTAAAATATCTCTGCGTGACAGTGTTAATTCCGGCATCTCCTGAATAGATAATGTTATGTCAGGTTTTACTTTATTTTCTTTAATGAGGTGAACGTAATGTTGTTTGAATTATTTAGGTAATTGTTTGAATGAACGTGAATTAGTTGACAGACCAATTAAAACATTTTAAAAGTACGCAATACATTAAATAAAAATGTGTATATTCTATTGTTAATTAAAAAGTAAGATAAGAGATTTATTCTGTACTCACAGAACTACAATAATTACATAGTACAAAATTTGATACATACTTTACTCAAATGATGTATATCAGTGTTAATCATATGTGATCAACACCAATGTTAATATTTACAATAATTACTGCTTTAACGTATGGATAGCACGCACGTGTTACAAACAAGGGGATATTACATTAGTCATATGAAAAATAAATAAGGTCGCCCTTCGTAAGCATTGTTACAATAGATATACATATAAATAAGAACATCATAATCCCAATGCAGAAATATGCAAAATTTTGATCACCTTCAAAATGTACATACATGTATTTCTTCATTCGTCGTATCCCAATAATATTAAATATACTTAGAAAACATAACAATGTAATTAATATGAAAATATATATCATATACATATAATCTAAAGCAATTCATTTTATAATACATAAGTATTTCATATGTAAAAAATATAAAATTTGTTATCTAACACCATATTAATAGACGATTCTCAAGAGTATTCGGGGTGTCAGTGTAAAGAAAAGAAATGGTAATTAAACGTATCACAATTTAGAATAAAATTAAGTAAATTCGTACAACATAAGTTTTCTTTATATTCCTAATATTTTTATTATAAACTATTAAAATAATAAAAATACTAATTGTTATAATATGTTTAATGTTATAATGGTTTTCAAAACAAATTCTTAGTTTCTTATTAAAGGTTTGAAGAGAAGACAAATTGACGTCAACAAATCGTATTAGGTTATTTAATTTTTACCGAGGCTCAAGTGTATAAGCAACACCCTTATCAGAAATTACCGCTGATTTGATTTTTCCACCGTAAAAATATTGATTACATTATCAATATTAGTATCAGGCCGGTAAAATATCAATTTTGGCATATTTATAAAGTTGACAAATATGTTAAAGTACTCAGTAATATACATTCTGAGCCCTCTCATGCTAAGAAGGGATCCATTTCCAATAGTAAAACGATAAAGGAATTAATAAAAATAAATTATAACTCACCTGTAATTCTTCTAAATCCAAAGTACCCTTTTGACCCGATTTCTGTAAAGCGGGAATGATATCTATTGACTTTTCGCGAGACTCCTTAACTTCCTCTAGTGGAGATGATACAGTTTTATCAATGGCTTCCTCAATAGAGGATTTGGCACTAAACGCATCAGGAGCTTCAGCTGTTATTGGAAGAGCTTCATCTGGTCTGATTTCAATATGTTGTTCCATTTCTGTTATTTCTAGTTTCTCCACTTTAAAATCGTCTTTTTTGAGAGCTGGTTTTTTAGAATCATCCGGCACAAATGCTTCTTTCTTAAGAGATAATTCTTTTTCTATTATCTCTTCAGAAGTGTGGACCTTTAAGTCTTCCTGAACGGTTGTTGGTGCATCCTTTGTCGGCTTTTCGGGAGTCAGTTTAATTTCTTCAGATATTTTAGATGTGTCTGTCAGTGCGTCTTTTTCTGACTCTTCGATTGCGGGCTTTTCAGGGGTAGAACCTTCTTTTTCAAGAATTACTTCTTTTCCTTTTGACTTGTCAATAGTTAGGTCTTTTATATCTTCTTTCATGAAACTTAGCACCATTTTTAAAGGTTTCTCAGGAATTGCTTTATGCTCATCTTTTGCCACAGTTGATTCCAGCCCCTTTGCTATCACAGGATGTGCTGGCTTCTTCAACTCTTCTTCATCGGGAATTGGTGCTTTCAACGCCTTTTCTTCTATTAGTTCAGAAATTGGTTCCTTTTCGAGTTTTGCTGGTTTTTCAGAAACAGAGGGTTTTATTAATTTTTCGTCAAAAAGTGGTTCATCATGCGATTTTGTGGCCAATAATTGTACAAGTAATGGCGACTTTTCGGATGGTTTTTCAAAGTAATGCTCTTTTTCTACTTTAGTAGAAGGTATCGCGTCTCTTTCTGCATCAGGCGATGTTTCGATTTCTTTTATTTGTTCATGTAAAAGTTCTGTGGAACCACTTCTTTCGTGGCTTTTATCGACTTTTTCATGTTGCTCATATTCACTCACAACTTGTTCGTCTTCAATAGTAGCATCTACTAACGAAACACTTACATCAGTAGTGATAACGGATGTTTCATCGAATTGACTAGATTCAAAAAGCGGTTTATCCTCCGATTTTGCCTCCAGTAATTTTATTAGTAAAGGCGACTTTTCGGATGGCTTTTCGAAGTAAGGTTCTTTTTCAACTTTATCAGCAGCTACTGTTTTTATAATTTCTTTTAATTCTCCTTCATCAGGGATTGTTGCTTTAACCTCTATATCTTCAGGAATTGTTTTTTCCTGAGCTGGCTTTTCAAGAGATAATGTGGTAAGTTTCTCCTGTTCAGGAGTCGAAATCAGTACTTTATCTTTTTCCAGAGCAAAATCTATTACCTCACTATCTAAATCAACTTGATGTAAGTCACGCTTTCCAACAATGGTCTCTTTTAATTCGTCCTTTGAAGAAGTTACAACCGTTTCTATATCTAATTTATCCTTTTTTACTAGCAGTTGTTCGTTTTCTTCTACCTTTTCTGAAGCTAAAGGCACTAAATCGGTTTTTTCAATCCCTTCTACTTCAACTTCTTGCTTTTCATATTTTATTACTTCGTCTTCGTCTTTAGCTGTAGGTTCTGATAGTGAAACGTTGGTGTCAGTGGTGATATCAGATTTACCGTCAGGTTGTATTGATTCAGTAATTGTTTCGATAATAGTTTTCAATTTCTTCCTAGAATGATCAGTCGATATTAATATCTGTTTTGTAGTCTTGATTGTAATATACTGCACAACACTCTTGCGATTGATAGTGACAGTTTTCTTCTGCCTATGTATTTTGCAAACCGCTGACCTTTCAATTGTATAACCAAGAAGTTCAGACAATGCGACTTCTTTGTCATCAATATCGGTCAACGTAGTACTTCCGTCATCATTAACACGAGAAGTACCATCAGGATATACATCTGTTATAGTTATTATTGTGACGGTTTTTAATTTTCTAGGTATACCTTGAACATCGGCGTATTTAGTTTTAATTGTTCTAGTTACAATCGTACGAATTATTACAATACTAAATTCAATAACTTCTTTAGTCACTTTAGTGATACTTTCTATTGGCTCACCGTATATTTTATAACCAATTAGAATTTTTTCAATCTCTGCAATAGAATGTTTCTGTTCTTTTATTTCATCAATTTGTTTTTCTTTAAGTGGTTTATATTTTGATCTTTCTTCGATCGGGCTTAGCTTTTCATCTTCAGGGAGATCCGGCGCAGACACTTCTTTAGGTAATTGCGCTTTTTCTCGCTCAATACATACCTCCAAGGGTTTATGTTTACCAATTAATTCATCGTCACTCTTTAAGCTTGACTTACGTTCAACATCAATATCAGTTAGTATAGTCTTTGTTTCTTCTTCATCACTAGTTCTGTCTTTTAGTAGTGGAACTGGTTTTTGTTCCGGACTTTGTTTTGTTTCAGTCACATGTTTGTCTTTTTTGAATGAAAATAGTTCTTTGGCCGCTCCAAATTTCTCGTCAACCTTCCCAAGAAAAGAACTAAATACAGATTTACTCTCCTCTAATTTTCCGTTTATTTCCCCAGCTAAAATTTCTGTCACACTTTTCCGCTTTTCGACCACTTTTTTGTCTTCACCATCGATTTCCTTTAATTTCATATCATCTCCTTTACTAAGTTTGATACCTTTTTCTAAAACTACTTGCTTATCATCAAGTTTGTCAGAAATGATATCGGTCGTTTCTTCGGATTTGTCAATTACAGCTTTTTCTGCGGGTTTATCAAGGACTAAATCGGGACTAGGTACGTCTTCTAACTGCCGTAATGGAGTATCGACCGGTTTGTCATCAATTTTTTTAATGTCCTGTTCCTCTTTGACGAGTTTCAACTCACCTATGGAACTGACTTTTTCGTAAGTATCTAATAGTTTCTCTGTTGCAAGTTCTTTTTCAAGAACTTCATCGAGAACAGCTTTAGACTCTTCCTCTGGCTCTTTATCGATGGTAATGACTTTTCGTTCTTCAGATAAATCTTTATCGACATCTTCGGTAGTTACAATAGTGTCGGAAGCTTCTTTATCAGTAACATTTGATTGGGGTACATCGTGTAAATGTTTTAATAAACCTTCTTCCTTTTTCTTCAGATCTGCTATCTTTTCTTCCAGTTTTTCTAAAGTTTTAGCTGCTTCCAAAGTAACACTTAGTCTCTTCTCGGGATGTTCCTCTTTGTAAATTTCATCTGTATCTTTGTCTTTTTCAACATCTTTCGTGCTTATTAGTTTTTCACTTAAGCCCATTTCTTCAACTTCTCTTTTGATTCCATCTTCATGTATTATTTCCGTTTGTGTTACGATTTTGTCATCTTTTAATTCACGTTTTACTCTTTTACCTTCACTTAACACAGTTTTATCAGATACATCGCTCAGTTCTTCCGATGCAATGGATCGAACAGGTGATGATTCTTTTGTCAGTTTGTCAGTTGATTCTAGTTCTCGTTTTACTAGAAGTCCAGTATCTGTAATTTTTTTCTCTGTAGGTTTAATTTCTTCTAATCTATCCTTATCAATTTCGGCATATCGTGGAAAATCTATATCGATTGGTTTTTCAGTAGATATTACCAATTTTGCAGCTTCAATTTTGTCAATAGTACTCTTGAACTCTGCCTCTGGTGATTTAAGTTGAACGGGCGACTTCACTGCCATAATTTCCTCCAAGCTTTTATCAGATTTAAGTACTTCGGCTACATCGGCCACGATTTTTTCAACATCTTTAGGACTCAGTGGTGGTTTTTCCAATAAACCTAGTTTTTGAGCTTCTTCAATTTCTTTTTCCACGTCTTCTGGTATAGAGGGTATTTTGTCTGGCATGGAATGAATTTCTTCTACAATTATTATATCATCTTTGACAGGTGAATCAATAGTCGTAATATGTGTTTCGCGTAGTTTTTCTGTATATTGCGCGTAATTGAAATCGCCGTCATCATATTCTTTGACGGGTTCTAATTCTTGTCCAGTTAAAATAGAAGTTTTCATCTGATCATGATACATAGGTGATTCTGGAGCAGAACCAGGAGTTACAGTTACTAACTCGGCATGCGATGGCCGTTCTATAGTTTTCATTACGACATCGTCCTGAATTGTCCTTAGTCCTTTAAGCTTTAAAGTGTCTTCTTTAAGAGGTAAGTCTTTTGGAACCTTTATTTCATGGACAAAGCCGACGTCAGGTTTTCGTTTGAAAATGTCTTCGTCAACTGGTGTTTTCTTTTCTTCGTATGTTCTGTAATCTACTTCCTCGTGTAAAGGAAGATCTGCAACTTCATCAGGCGTCTTAACTATCTCTCGTATTGGCGCAGGTTGAGTTTCAAGTTTTGGAGTCCTTTCTACGGGTGTTGGTTTCATCGTATCAATAAGTGTCTGTGGAGGAACAATTTCTTTTGTTTCTTCTTTTATATGCTTTTCTTCTATCTGCTGGTCTTCTTTAATGTCGTCCAATGTTATACGCTCATCTTCAGGTAACGTTGGAGCAGTGGTGGCACCAGATTCAATTGTCGTTGATATTTTCTCATCTGGCTGGGATTCTTGCACAATATTCATTTCAAAAGAATCTTTTGGCTTAGCAACACCACTTTTACTGTCGGATGTTTTCTTTTCACTACTTATATCTTGTTTTTCTTCGACGCTAACAGAATGTTCCTTTGATTCAATCATTTTGGATTCTGGCTCAGTAAGCGGTTTAATTTCCTCAATTTTTTCGGTTTCTGCTTCAATTATTTTTGTTGCGTCATGTATCTTTTCTGATTCTTCGGTGTCTTTAATATGTTTCTGTAGTTTGTTTTCTTTTTCACGAAATTCTTCATGATCTGGAATCGGCTCTTCTGCATAGTGTTCAACTTCTTCTTTTTCTATTATTAAATATTCTTCCTCAAATTCGCCATCGACGATTGTTTCGGTTTTGATATCATCTAATAAGCAAGTAATTTTTTCAATATCGGATCGTCCTATGTACTCCTGCTTTTCTTCAGGTTCACTGTCTCTATTAAATACTGCTTCTATTTCTCTTACGATCTCTTGCTCTTCTCTTTCGTCTAGTTCTTGTTGCTTTATGTCGTCAAGAGACTTTGAAGTATCTTCATCAGATTTTTTGGCTTCTTTCAAGATATCCTCATAGTTTACTCGTTGTAAACCTTTTAATTTTGACGTATCAGCTTTTAGCGACTTTGCAGCTTTAGTAGGACTTTTCATAGCTTTAAGACCTTTTATGGGGGATGCTAGTGGTCTTGGTCTTCGAGAAATAGGCTCTCGCTTGGCCTTAGGTTCTTTTTTATCAGGTACTTTTTGTGTTAAGTCTCGTTTAGGAGATGCTTGTTTATATTTTGATTCAACCACTCTGCGATTACTTGCTTCTTTAGCGCTTTTAGCTGGAGTACTTCCCGGACTTGATTTTCTCGTTTTCATTTTGAGCTTTTCTTTAACTGCAGGAACAGTTGGAGTAGTTTTAGTATCTTGAATCTTTTTAGGTGTGGCCGGAGGTGACTTTTTGTCCTCCGGTATGCCTTTCTTTTCTAAAGCACCGATAGTTGATTTCTTTTCAACAGATTTTTGCGCCGCTCTGTGACTTATCTTAGTTCTTGAAGTCGATGTTGTCATTGTGTCGGTTTTTGTTTTACTTTCAGCCTTCTTTTTAGTTTCGATTTTCGGTTTAATGTCAGTTTCTGATTTCTTAGTTTCGCCTTTTAACGCAGAATCTTTTGTATCTTCAATCTTCTCTGTGCGTTTGGCTTTCTTTTCAATAGATATTTCTTTTTTCTTGGCCTCCTTCTTTTTAGGCAAACCATCAAGTACAGTACTCTCATAATGTGCAAATTTATCATCAATTTTACTTTCAACTCTACCAGTTATAGCTTCTTGTAAGACTGATTCAATTTTTTTGTCTTCACCGTTAACTAGCTCATGAAGCAATTTATTATCAATAATATTTTTGGAATCGGTATCATCTTTGATAGCCGATAATTTAGTTGATATAGGTTCAGGTTGCGTAACTTTTTCTTCCTTTGTTTTTTCTGTGAGAATACTTCTTTCTTTGCTTACTTTTGTGGCAGTTTTGGCCGTTTTAGTTGTAGTAACAGTCGTAGCTGTTGTGGTTATAGCTGGAATGGTAGGAGCCATTTGTCTTCCAGTACATGTAGGATGTTGGAGGAATTCCAAATGATTTAATTTTTCGAGACCCTCAAATATTTTGTGTTGAGGTGTGGAACCGGGGAACATTATTCTGGTGATTGTATCATCAGGATTTGCAGGCCGCCAGACTAATAGTGCACATATTGAAACCAAGTTGGGTATCGGGAAATTGAATTGTCCAGAAACACCTGCACCTTCAAACAGCTTTTGCTCACTATTCTGCCACTTTTTAAGAAATTCACGTACATGCTTAGAGTCCTTGGACGGATTCAGTACGTACATGTCGAGTGTTCCTGTAACAAGAAAATATGTAATTAATTATTTGCGCTGCATGAAGTACGTCTAGCACGTTTTAAATTTGCACAATGTTTGCGGCCTACAATATGAACACAATAATAATAATAACTGGGGACAATTACACAATGGGTGGTATGGTAACCGGACAGCTGATAAACATGCATACGAGTATATACATACTATATAATACTTATATAAATATTTTTATTACACCCAGACACAGAACAAAGAAATGTGCTCATCACACATACATATGTTCATCGAACCCACGACCTCTGTTCTATGTTAATTGAATTCAAAATTGAAATGCAATTAAAGGTTTTTATTAAATCTCAATATACAAGTAGATTACCATGTCCAACTTTGTGATATAAGTTAATGGGTTCAGGACTGCGGTAGCAATGTTGCGGCTTGAGGTTGATATGTTTCAAGTCAGCCATCATATCTGAGCCTTCTTGCAGAAGGGACATCAGCAGGGGGTCGATGTCTTTGTCGCCATCAGGGCTGGCCAACGCGCGGCGTTCCTGAAATTATTTGCGTACATTGGATTAATTACAAAACAGGACGAAACAGTGCTAAATTCTGCCTAGAGCGCTCTAAAAATTACTTTTATTTACGTAAGATAAAGTTTTTGAGCAGTGTAAATATAATCTCGCCGCCATAACAATTAGCTACTTCTGCTGTCAGCCTTATATGAATCTTCAAATATGTAAAGTAAATCCCGTTCTATAGCATTTTAAAAATATCCTATATATCTATGAAATTTAATTAGTTATATATGACAATCTCGTATAAAGTGGTATAATAGTTTTTACTAATACATAGTTAATAAGTTAATAACACTGTTATATTGTTTCACGCCACAGAATATAATAAGAACGTAAGTATTCGCAAATAGGAAAACAAATTTGTGACGTTAAACAATATTTAAAAATCCATATCCTCCATATCGGTTACAATATATAGGCGAATTTCATAATTGATTACATCTACCTACAGACAAATGTCTACAACATCACATATGGCTGCAGGCAATCAAGCACACTTGTGCACTAATGCCAAACGATCAGTGATGTGAAAATGTCGCTGAGACAAATCGTGTTAGGTTGGAACCACACTAAACCCTATATTATATATATATGTAGAAAAAAGTTTTATTTGTGACATGTGTATTATGTACGCACGCATTTTTTAACTAGTTTTGATTAGATAGTAGTTACAATATGTCGTAGCACAAAGACATGATGCTCGTACAAAGGTTTACGATCGATCAGTATTCATTCGTGTGTAACCTGACAGAGCTACGAACCCGACACCCGCCCTTGGGCTGCCACGTGTGCGGTCACGCTTCTCCGCATGGGGTATGGAACTCTGATCTTGGCCTTAAGCTTTTAACAATCGCAACATGATCTCGGTGGCAAGTCGTCTTCAACATGTTCCAAATGAAACCATTGAACAGAGAGACGTAATCGAAAAAAATTACAAGACAATTATTCCGAAAAGAATAAGAAGATTACAATTGTTGCTAGAACAATTACTAGAGTTTTTATTTATTTTATTATCTATATATAAAACGCATCTGTAGAGCATTAGTTAGAAATAACAGTCATTCTTCTTCAATACTCGTTGATCGAGACATTTATACAATGAATATTTCGCTACTCACTTCTAGGTTGCAGAAAAAGTGTCCAATTTGAGGGTACACGTTAGCGGTGGCCTTGCGTCGAAGGACCGAGGACATGCCGGAGATGGAGCAGTTGTTCAGCCTGGTGAAGAGGACTGCATCCAATCGATCAAGATGGCGGGCGAAATCCCACCAGCACGCCTTGCGGGAGAAGCCTCCATCGACTGAAAGTGAGAAGTAAAAATTTGACGTACAAACTGAAACAGATAGACAACAGACTCGCATAAACATAGTATAATCCGTTCCTCTACGGCTTCCAGAGACTTCCTGCAAGCCTGAACAGCTTAAGTACGTTGAAGACGATAGAAATATAAATCCTACATTATCGTATTAATTTAGCCCATAAAATAGTATATGAAAAATTTCTTCCTCGTAATAAAACACTAATCCTGGAACCCATAATAATAACAGATAGTGATTTTCGTGAAATGACCATAATTTGTTCATAATTCTCTCTCACCCGATACTGTAATTAATATCGGTAAACTTTAATTCAATAGCAAAACGTGTGGTAACAATAATGTGGTTGAGGTTATCACGAGTAATTGCTATGATTTATAAAATGCGGTCGAGAAAATAAATATGGAGAATTTCATCAATAATATATGTTTGGGATTTTTTTTGTTAAGGTACACCCAATTGGCCGTTTAAATTGACAAAATGTGGTTTGTACGTACTCCCCGCGGAGGTAACGCTTTGAGCCGAACATTGAGCTGAAAACAAGCATCCGTGATAAAATCGGGCGAACAGTTACAACGCTTGATTGAAAAATAAATTGGAGGGAGCGATGCGCTTATCCGCAGCCCAAATGACGATTGGGAGCCGATGTCGAGTTAATAGCTCGTGCACTTTTAATTTTGATTCGATTAAAAGTAAACGAAGAGCCGTGATGCGAAAATGTTTAAATGATAGACCTTAATGAATTAAAGCCAGCTCAACTCTTGTTGTGTGAGCATTTAATTTTTCAATAAACCAATTGTACCCCGTGGCTTTACTAAAGCCAATTTTAATACACCAGTCATTGGAAAGGAAACCGTTTTGTGTACTAATGTTTTAATGTGGCTAATAAGCCTGAATCCGATCGTACTAAATGGGTGTATAAAAATTTGCAACCTCAAACCTCAACCTCAAACGTATCCGCAACAACTAGGAACAAAATTAGGATGCAACATATCTTTGAACACAGATCTGATTATTTCACCGTTAAAGTTAACAATAATAATCAATTACTTTCTATATGTGAAGTAATTACAAGTAATTTTAAATTAACTTTTGATATCATAATATATTGGTAAACAAATAACTATTAAGACTTGACTTGACTGCTTCGTTGGTCGTGCGGTTGCTAGCGCGACTGCCGATCGGTAGGTCCCGGGTTCAAATTCCGGGTTGGGTACTGCTGGATTTTTCTAATTTAGAATATCTAGTAGTGACTCAGAGTGTGGATGTGTGCCCGGTGCATGGCAATAGGCTCACCACCTATTCCATTGTGGTACTTAAACGTAACCGGTGAAATGTAGGGGTGTAGTACACTCATCTGCCTACCCCTTCGGAGATTACAGGCGTGATGTTACGTTTTTTACGTTTAAATAACTCTTATAAGATCGATAATAATATTCAATATTAGTATTGTACACACGTGATTGAGTTCACGTAATCACTTTTGTAGCTCGATAGGCATGTGACGGGTAGCTCCTAGCTCTCGACATTTGCGACCCAAGGGTCTGCCTCAATAAATATCGGTTAGCGTGAGTGCTGTTGACCCGTTAGAAACTGATATAGTTCTAATAAATGACCTTTCGAGTACATAAGATAATGTTGGTATAAGAGCCTAAGAAGGGGTGAAAGTCGTTAAGATTGCAACAATATTAGGTCAAAGTGAATATGAAGATAGTTACTTAATAGTTTTCTTTGTATTTGCCGCTGCCTAATTTTTGTACACTTCATTTATGATGGTATTAAAACAATCATGTATTTCTACCGTTGTTTCTACGACTATGTTAAATACTTTTACTACAAAATCATAGGGATTCGCGTTAATCGTTAGAGATGTGCCCAGTACTTTACCGTAGAGTTGAAAGCTTTTACTTTTTTCATTCTTTTAAACTGGCTGAGAGCCAAGTTTGCCTAGCTCAAGGCGTTCTTCCCTTTTTCGACCATTTTACTCAGCGAAGTAACCGTAGTTATCCTTGAATGTTAAGTGAGTCGAACAAAAAGTTCATCCAATTTATATTACTCGCAACGAGAATTGAGTATTTCAAGGATCATATTGAGATACTGTTGGGAAATATTACATCTGTGTTTGATATTACTTCGTGGGAAGTTGTTAAATCTTCGAGACATAACAGTTCACTCCCAAGTATCATAAAATGATTCTCTTGGCGCAATTATATTAATCATTAAGACCGTAACAGTAGTAACTGGCTTGTTTAAAATAGCATAGTGTCGTATAGACGATGAACATGAATTAATACAGATTGTATATCATGTTAAGTATTATTTTGATTATGATAATATTTAATAACCGGGTACAACTCGAACACAGCGATTTGAGCTTAAACAATTCAGAGTCTGTGCTCTAGTTATAGTTATAGTTTTGTTATACGAATGATTTTCCTGGGTCTGATATGAAGCCTATACGGTTTAGCAGACAGGGTCTCCACTATCAGATTACGAGACTAGTCAAAGTTAGAACCTTTAGTGACGATCTGTGAATTTATGTGCATCAGAGCGAAGAACACGCACACATAACATCACGCCAGCTCCTGAACGGGGTAGGCAGAAAGCACCGAGTGCCAAATATCTCTGTCCTTACAACCTGACCCGCTTCGTCTACAT
>DWUN01000728.1:0-20303 GCA_018249975.1 Passova gellias
ACATTCCTCTTGAATCACTCTATCTATTAAAGACAATTGCATCAAAATCCTTTGAGTAGTTTTAAAGATCTAAGCACACATAGGGACGGACAGCGGAAAGCGGCTTTTATTTATACATACTATGTAGTGATGATGTAATCTTATTTTAATCATATTCTAGAGTATTAACTATGGTGACAACGGTTTCGAGTGTCAGCACGGCTCGTCTGAGTGCCTCGGCAACGTAGTCCAGGATTGCAGCTTGTTCCATTTGAAACATGCGACCGATCGGGAACGGCTGGAGTATGTTGTTTGCGAGATGGCCACCGAGGCTGGATCACAAGGAGATCTTCAGGTGATTTAACGTCAATTGAAGTCTATTGTTACAAGTGTCAGTATGAGAAATTTACCCATAAACGAATAAAATTCAAATTTTTTTTTATTTGCCAGAACATACTATATTAAAATTATAATAAAATGTTTATATTAATACATCATGACTTGAAGATATTGCGAATATAATTACGCGAAACTCAAAGAAACCCAGCTAAAAGGAAGTCGTATCTTATGGCGAATGCAGCTTTTATCCTTTAAGCTCATCCTAAATAACAAGTCAATTACTCTTCAGGACTACATCTATTCACACTATTGTAATGTTCCCGGACATTTAAAGTACCAGTGAATTTTTTCAGTGCGCTCGTCAAGCAAAACTGTCGGAAAATCAAATAGAGGACTGCGTATTGAAAGGCAAGGGAACAATATTGCAACTTGAATCTGAATACTTCACGAGCGTGGTCAGTCCAACGTTTGTCCCGACCATCACTATTAACGGGGTAAGAAATGTTATATGTTTGTAAATCGTTATTTTAATTCCTGTCCTATTCATACAAAAAAAATAAACTATAGTTTCATACTTTTACATGATGCGATGTTATGCTCCTGTTACATTATGTTGAAATAGGTAAAATGCCACGTACTCAATGTCGTCTTTCAATGTCGTGAGATTTGAAATTATCTTGGTAAGTAACAAAAAATTGTCGACATCATTCAATGGAAAAATTCTCACATCATAATCGACCGATTTCTATTTCCCCATTGTGAAAGTACCTACGCATCGCTTACTGACACAGTATGTGCATTTTACTATTATCGTTGAATGTACAAATGTAAATTATTCAATGCTATCTAGAAGGAAGATGTAACCGTTTTGTTATTAAACACGCTTGTTATCAGCAGATTATGATGAGATTATATGATGGCTGCAAGAAGGTTATATACCTAGGGTATTCTTATATACTATATACCATACAGGTCTTACACACCGTTCAGATGTGTCCTACGTTCATTACTCCCTTCACACGTTCCTTTTCTCCAACCTCTCACTGATATGCTCCTTCCACAGATTTTCGACCAAGAAGTACAAGATAATGCTCAGATAGACCTGTTCGGGACCATATGCTCCATACTACCTGAAATCCCGCCGTGTGCCCGCCACTACAATAGCGTAGCTCTAGGAAATATCATGCAGAAATCTGCTCGACCCGCTAACTGGCTTTGAAATAAAGTATATGAGACTAAACAAGAAACTGTATTAGTTTAAAAAACGCCTACATTAAATAACACTATTTTCTATAGTAAATGAGTAAGGGATGTTTTATTAAGAAGCATTCTACGTTGGTGTACAAATTTAAGACACTTTGTAGTTAATTGAGGAGGGACTACATCATCACGTCTCTTGCAAATATGGAGCAATTGTAGATAATTTGAACTCATTCTGTACCCTTTTCAGTTTATATTGAAAACTTAACATACAATTATTTGCTTCGGTGAATTCGGTGATAATTTCATAATAATATTATCGATTAAGTCCAAAGTTATTTTTTTATATAAATTAACTTTATTATTGATAGGTCATATCATCTATTTGATTCGCATAAATATTTTGTACATTGTCGTAATGCTTAAGAAAACAAATAATACTGTATTTTGGATGCTTCACGCCGTCATGTTTGATATTTAATCTAAAAAATTTCAACAAATTTTTTTTGATAAATGATAATTTTAAATGGGAACCTTTTTTTTCACAATTTAGTTTCCTAGTCTCACTATGTAGGTACTCGTATGTCAGTGAAAATCGTTAATTAATTAATTAATTAACGTTAGTTAATTGGACGGAGAGTTGTCAACGATCCATTTGTGGTAATGCGCGATGTTCGTATAAACGCTGGGAACTCCTTCGCTGCCGCAGTTTTCGGAGCCAAAAGATACTATCCCGACCTGAAATTTATTAAAAACCGTTGATCCATAGTTTTCATAAATTAAAACAACCAAATTCCATTGCAATTTTAATTGTTATTCTAACAATCTAATTTGTTATCATGTTATCAGAATAATATTTAGAATCGGATCAGAAATTTCCGAGATTAGGTACGTATATATAACATGGCTGACATTTTACAAAAGATCAGTTGCAGATGTATCGACAATGACTATCCTTCTGCGATATAGCAACGCGTTAATATTTGTAACAATGTTGTTATTTAGCGACAAGTATACTGAGAATGGGTGATAGACTATAATGGTTGTCGTTAGTTCTAAGATTTCACCAGCTTCCACTTTTCCAATTAACAAGCCGAAGATACCACATAGAAGTACCACATAATTAGCTGTTCTCACCTGTACATATTGTCCATTTCTATTGAGAAGTAGCGGTGCACCCCCGAAACCTGAGCAAGCGTCCCTTCCCTCCTCTCCGCCGGCGCAGAGCTGACTCTCATGTATCGGCACTGACGTACCGAAGATACGCTCGCAAACCTCCAAAGACACAAGCGGCACGTCTAATTGTTGTTGCCGACCAACCTGAAATACGATCAAGCTATAACAAACCAAAATAAATAAACTGTATTTTTGATTTGTTAAGGTTAAATTTGCTTGCGAACGTTTTGAAGTACTTGCATAGATATCAACCAAATGCGGATCAAATCATTGCGGATTGCACTTCATTTTAGACTGGTACGGGTACAATTGCACTGTTTAGAGAATAAGAAGGTAATAAAGTCGTGCACAGGACACAAACCATTGTACAACGTAAATGATAGAATACGAATTCCAATTTCTCCATAAATGTCCTTGTATTTTGCAGAATACAATACGATTTTACCACGAAACAATAAAGGTTACATGAATACACAATTTTACCAGATTAGTCTGTCCAGACAATTTCCCCCAGCCGACCAGTGATGCTCGTTCGTTTATAACTATTTCCGGCTTATCGTTCAGGCATACCGGCGCGGCTGTCACTGAAATGATTCAATGATACCGTAATTAATGGCAGCGATCAACAATGATCATACTCAGAATGACATCACAAGGTGAACTGAACAGTAGTTTGATTCGTTACGAGGAAATTTAATCGTAAACAATATTTAATTTTCCATTATTTTCATTACATTCAAACAAAGCTATGTATGTGATAAGTATCCAAATCAAGAAAAAAATCGTAGTAGTGTAAGTACTGTTCCAAGACCATTAAATGATATAATAAATAATGTATGTGATAGCTCTGCTTATTATAAAAGGCGAGATTTTTGTTATTGTTTTACTAGAAAGTACGTAAATACTAAGCGCTAACTAATCCGTATAGATTGAAAAGGCTTTTATATAAATCGTTGTGATACTAACCGGAAAATTTAATCTCGTCTTTAAGCACAACCAAGGCTATGTCGTGACGAAATATCTTCTGCTCATATCCCGGGTGCACGATCACGCTCTCCACTTTGATCGCCTGCGTGGCTGGCGCGCAGAAGTACTCATTGCAGTCTGGACTACGGCCTATATCCCACTCGCCGACTACTATTGTTGATCTAAAGTAATTGACATAGGACACATATGTGTTTTTGAATATACATAAGACATAAGCTTAATATGATTGCAAAACGATATACGATGTGATCCTCAAAGAAAAATAAGTTACGTTTAGTGGAGACAAAGACGTGAAATTGTTTCATTGCCAGTGTTGTTAAAAAAAAGCTAATTTATTAACTCAATAGGTTTAGGATATTAACTCAAAAGAATCCAAAGCATCGATACATGCGCCATCTAAAGGGTATACTCACAATTTGTACCCCTCGGGCTTAGCCAGGGCACAATGCGCTGCAGTCAATACAACTCTCTTTGTTATTATAGATCCGGTGCAGGCAAAGCGGACGTTACCCGTGTCTTTGTCTGGAAAGAATGAATCATATTTAAATCATTACGTTAAGTTCACCGCCTAGTCATCAGAGCATACACCAAAAAATTTACTTACTAGTAAAACCGATCCTTGCCACCCAGGGGTGGGCGCCGATGCCCGTGTAGTTTGTGCCCTTAACCATGCTGACGCCGCATTGTTCCGTCCCTTCCTGATAAACCATACCGCATTCACAGGACGGACAGCATACATAGTCCTCGCCATTCGCATTGCCACATGTTAGCTCGTTCAAACGATGGAAATATCTGGAAATCACTCGAAGTTATTATCCGTAGTTGATGTTTTATTGTTATAGTATAGTGTTGAGTAATTTAAAAATGAAAATAATAGTATTTTTTGTGTTACGTCGTAATGTTTACAAAGTGTTACAAAGCTCAGTTCATAATTTATTTACGTTTACGGTTCCATATACAGTAGACACCTGTTGCGAGTAGACTAACATTACAGAGGGCAATAAAACTTAATAGGCAATAAAATACGAAGATGCTAAATTCACTGGATGTGCGCACTATGTTAATAGGTTTTAATTCGATAATATCTTGCAATGAATGTCTTAATATTATAATTTGTTTGCAGTTTTCTGCCGGACAATTCCAGTTGTTTTACGCTTCTACTGTTAAAAAGTTAAAAACACGTGCCCAGTGGTAAGGTGTGTTACGTCAGAATATTACAGTCTCACCTATCCGATGAGAAGCATGAAAAATCTAACAAATCCTCTAATAAAGAGCAACTGCTTATTGGTACGCAGGATGTATTTGGCGGGCACCGTCCCTGCAACAGACAGAAATGAGACAGTTGTATAAAAATTTACCTGTAAGCCATTTCCAGCCTTACTGAATTAAGAAGCTTACGAAAGTTTACATTATTTTATAGTATTAGTACATGACTAAATTAATTGACGTAAATTATTTTTTAATACAGCCTTGTCTAGTAAATACACAAACAGATAATAGTTGCTAGTTTTCTCACCAATCGAGTTTGTCCTTTATAAGTAATTATTTTTGCATTTGTAGTATTACTGCCAGTTAAAAAAATATTTTTTTTTGTTTTCGTACAATATGTTTACCTACATCATAACGTTGCTTGAAAAAATGTACTAAACACTCACCTTGAAATTTAAGGCTTCATCTTCATTTCGAAGTTCCATTCCTACACTAACGGTCACCGCTAAAAAAAAGTGCGATATAAATTACTCGATATTTTATCACGTTCAATTATCCAAGTGATAGAACGCCCTTGTACTCGTAATAAATAAAGTAATAAAGTACTGTAATAGTTTTGATTTTTGAACAACACAACAGCATTAATAACGATCAATGAGAAGCTCTTAGGCCATCAACTTTTATTAAGGGATATTGCAAGTGGCGTGCATACGTTTGATAAGGTAGAGCTTTTTAGAACTTAACTTCAAACAGTTGTCAAATAGAACATCCTCTATGTTCAAATCAATTTGCTCACCTACCCAATGACCTTGTGGTGATGACATATTATTATCAAAGCATCAAATCGAGGCTACACGACACCAACGTGTCATCCATAATTGAGGGGCATGATTGTTGTGCAATGGTAATGGGTTTAACCTCATGCAATATAATAATTATGTCAAGCAATTGTTTAACGAATAATAAAACTATATATATTTAGTATTTAATTCACTATCTCTAAAGTATTTTTTCATATGTACTAAATCATTAAATTAATAATTAAGGAGGTATTTTCTTAAATTCTATTTATTTATCAGAGTTTTGGCATATGAAATTAACGTAGTGCTCCAGGTACCTACAGTTTAAAGTATCACACGAAAAAATATTGCCTCGTCTTATTGTGGAAAAGTCAAAAAATATATATGAAAAATGAAAAATATATATGGAAATGAAAACGTTATATTGATAAAATGAAAAGCTTACTTCCAAATTGCGCGGTAACAGTCCGTTTAAAAGCAACTACGCAGAAAAGCACTAAAACTAAAGACATTTTTACTGTTTAACTTATTATACTTTTAAAATGCCTCTCATAATAATCCCGATATTACTGAGAGCGAAACGAATTGATGCTAAAAATATTTGTCATAATAGCGAGATGGGCGGCCGGCGCCGGCACCGCGACGATAATGATACGGTATGAAGCCTTCGATTCCATGAGCATGGTTCAGGGGTATGCAACCTGTTTATCTTTACAACAAATAATCACGTTTTTATTCGCGACTTCACTACATAGTATAAAACCAATTCGATTTCCGCTGTCGGTCCCTATGTTTAGATCTTTAAAAGTACGCAACGGATTTTGAAGCGTTTTTTTTTTTAATAGACAAGAGTGATTCAAGGGGAACGTTTATATGAAAAATAACATACGATATTTTTTAAGAATTTTTTTTTTTACAAAAGATAAAAAACTATTTGTAAATTTTTTCAAAGTATCCTATAAAATGAAAATGCTGCCCAAAGCCACTATTCCATGCGCACGAAGTCGCGTGCAAAAGCTAATTCGTAATAAGAATAAGTTAAATTAAGTTATAAGTTCCTAAGCTATCTGAAACTAGAATATAGACTTTTTTCTAATCGATTCATTAGTTGTCTGATACAAATAACATTATTAACGAGGCTTATTTAAGTTTCCTTCTGCTAGGCACACAATATCTACGGCCTATTGTGCCTATTGATCGTAGGCTACATCGTTAATAACATTATATAAAACTGAAGCAGCTAGATGCATTAGAAAGATGGGTATTTTAATTTAAACTTTTAAAAAAATGTTTACTATCTCAGTTTTAACTTCGATCACCGCTATACAGGATTGCTTAATGTAGCCGTTACAGTCATCTCATTTATTACATAGGTACATACTTTGTCGACGAAAGTTAATTAAGTTTCTTAGAATCTACATCTATTTCGCATTAGTTTTTTCTGTAGATACAGTGCACATATAATATACTTATATGATTAATATGCATGTATAGATATGACAATATTCGAGAAGATTAAAGAATTCGTCGGATAATTGAAATAGTAACTTAAGTGGAAATTATCGAATCGTATATATAACAATAAATTAAAAGCTAACACAAAGATGGCGCAGAGTAGTTGATAGTTTTTTATAAAAAAATAGCGCAGTTGGGTTCAGCGCCGGGCGAACGGACCGTGGCCGTAATCTTCGTAAAAATCAGTTTTTTTCATTTAGGTATTCCTTTGTTATCGTCGGTTTTTGCACGAACTGATGTCATTCACACCACTCGGTCTCACCGGACAATGTCTGAACCATTTAACTAAATCCAGCTTATTATTACCTCATCGTAAATTAGGTATATTTCATTCTTATTTATAGCAAGAGCGTCAATGGCACGCGCGAGTAAACATTTACATATGAAGAACTCTTAACATTTGTAAATCGTAAACGAAGACTTTCAACGACCTTCACAGTCCTTGAAAATTGTCAGAATGTAATAATTCTGAAAATATACACGTAACAAAAGACTTGCTTTGGCGTACTACGTTGTTCGATTGTAGCGAAGTGTTTTTTAATTAAATATTAAAATAGTTCCACTTCCACAGGTGTGAATTATTATTAAAGTTATTGGCGATATTTTGTCTCTTTTTAACTACGTAAAACACAAGGGTACTCTTTTGGAGAAATCTACTGGTCTCACCTTTTAAGTTTTTAAAATGTTGTTCGTGAGAAATTAAAAACATATATTGTATGTAATTAAGTATTAACTAGCTGAGTACTTACTAATCTATTATAATTTAGCTTATACATCCGCTAAAAGTTCACAGGCCGGTGACTGACTCCTCATCCGTTCATCCCGTGATGCCTATTGTTCGTCACATGTAAATTAACAAAAATTACTTCCTAATCCGATATAATCGTCCGCCCATTGTGATTGGGAATAGCACGCGAGAATAAAACTACATACCTACGGAGAATTTAAGTTCCCATCTACTTCTAGTATTAGTACGTATTTTAGCGATGATATTAAGACGAATAAGAGATGAGAATTAATAGACGGAACGATAGGTTTAGATTTCCGATAGATAGGGGACTGGTATTCTAATAGTGGCACATACATCTCACTCTATAAAGAGATGTGCCTTATAAGATTAACATCGTTTACTATAAAAAGGAAAAGGAACTCATTAAAAAAATCTTACGAATCTTAGAGATCAGCGTAATTCTCTCAGTCGTGTGGTCTGCCAACCCGCACTTGACCAGAGGAGTAGATGAGAGAAGAGAATTCTGTCAAACAGAAGAATAATGTAAGGATTTATTCCGATTATTGATTTCATACAGTTGTAAATAAAACGGTATACCAAATAGACGTTTATTTGTAGCAGAAGATTAATAACAACCACGGATTTCATTAAAATTATATTCAGGCTGGTTGCAAAAGTTCAAAATAATTGTCATAATATCAAAAAGACGTCGATTAAAAGAAACGTCTTTCAAATTTTGATATAACATGGCGTAACTAAATTCCCACAAATTTTAGTATAAATTTCAATTATGTAAATAAATTAAACATGCTCATTTAACCAGCTGCGCTTTATAAAATGCAATCTTTTTAAAAGTTTGTGAACCTTCCAGTCTTTATCGGAACACAATTGATATAATGGAGATCCCGAATAGCAAAGACCAATTAAAATATTTTGAACACCAAGAGCCAACAATGAAACTAGCCAGCAGCGCATCTGATCAAAATACCTACTTCACTTATGTATGTCTTATAAATGACATAAATCCAAGTATCAGAAACACAAAAACCTACAGACGCACTGATAACTCCATGCATATTATCGATGTGGAAGATGAAGATGTACGTACTTTTACACATATTAACATTACTGTACCAGTTTTTTTCATGAATGTATAGCCACGTATCGTTGGATATATTTGTTAAATCTCAAATGTATAAACACATGCATTTTGTTTAAAAATGGAAACTAAAACATAATAGAGTTCAAACTGTATTACAAATAAACGTACTAATGTTTAATTCATTAATAAACTAAACCTTGGAAATTACTTTTTTAAACTAAATTAAACAGTAATAAACCAATTTCCAATGTTGATTACTTTTAAGATTGATAATGATCAACTTATTCAAGTGGAAAGATCAAAGGCGCTCTATGAGCTTTTCGAAGCGGATAAAAAAGATACAGAAATGCCTTTCAAGGAAGAAAAAACTGATCCATTAATCTCCTACGTAAGAATGTTATTAATTTCACTTCTTAAATACAAAGTTTTCAATTATATATATCAACTATGTATATGTACATGAACTATTTATTACTCATCAATTACAGTAAAATGAAGGCAATACTTTTCGTTTTATAGACAGGACAAGGTTGCAGTAATGATAACAAATCGTATTCGCTAATGGAAGATAAAGAGACAAATAACCCCGATTATTATAATCCGAATCTATTGAAACTTACCAGAATGAAATGGCTCACTGAAGATCGCGAAGTATCATCAGAATCTAGGTGAGTTAAGATATAAGTAATATGCATAATTATGAGATAAAGTTTTAGAACAATGCTGTCGTTCCAGACACAAAAACGCCTTAACAGGTGCCTATATAAAGGCCAAAAGTAGAAGATCGTATAATAAGACCAACACTTGGGATTAAAAATGAAGGTAGGAAACATGAATTAGCTTAAGTAAACACTAACTTTAAACTTCCTCCCTGTTTTGATACTTAACCTTGGATCTTAATACATTATTTACAAAAACTCATCATTTATTTAGTTTTTGTGAAGAATAAGTTCATTTTTTTCAGTTCACTTTCGTTGTCTCCGTCACAGTCGAATACTAGTTCAGTATGCAGCAGAGAATCTGATGATGTCTTGAATGGACGAGTCAGTTTCGGAGATAAGTGCTTATCGACCATACTTCGCTTGGACAGAGAGCATAATATGTTTGGACTTTCAAATATAGCCATCGTTGGAACAAAACCATCTAGGAAAAGTCGCAAAGATCTCGGAAAGGACGACCGAGCGGTGTTTCATCAAACTGCTATCATTCAGATATGTTGTGCGAAACGTTGCTGTAGGCACAAGGTTAGTTTTTAAATGAGCATAATAAAAATAATAGGTACATAAATAAATAAAATTAGTTATAATATGTACATACAATTAAATATTATTGGAAGTGAATTTTTTTTCCTTTTTCTTTTTTCAGAGTAATACAGATTTGCCATCATCGTTGAAGGTATGTAAAACGCATTTAAATTTAAACCGAATAAAATAAAATTGGCACTACATATACACAACATTAACAGAAATTATCATAAATGTAATCACTGCTGATATCATTTAATATTTAGTTCTTACTATTGCTTCACCTGGTGTTACAATTATTCACGAGCAATTGTTTACAATTCCATAGAAGGGGATCAATCCGCCGATTCTCCAGAACCTTCTCCAAAGCCAATATGACTACGTACTCTTCATACTTCTTCTTGTCATGAAAACTCTTGAAACTTCTGATCTTATCTTAGTGTTGTTTAGTTTTAGATTTACAATCAACTTTATCATATGTTGTGCGATGACAGTGTGGTGGATGTAGAGGGTGTTGCTTCGATCCCGCTTGCCCGACTTGCTTGGGATCTTGTAGACCGCCTTGCGTAAGTTATTTATTCATTCTTATTTATTCTACATTACATTTCAATATCATAGACAAAATATTATTTTCTCTTTATCTTCTTTCTTTTTTGATCTCTGCGTATATTTTATTTAAAACAATGTACGAGTATTATATTGTACCATGAAAGTCTATAGAACGTAAACCGCGTCCAATAAATTTTTAATCACTTGTGATATTTTAAGACTTAATTGAAAAACTATTCTAAGTAGCCCGTCTCCCTACTCAGCGTTTCTGTTATATCGATTATGAAATTCTATACAATCTTCATTCAAATGCAAAATGTACCAGACGGCTGAGTTATTTTTGCATTCATAATATTAATGGACATTTTGATGAAATATGCAAAACGAATAACATATTGATAACTATTTCAGGAGGATCCACCCGGCCCGTCAGTAGTAAGTTCATTTAAAAAATGTTGTTTGGTTATAATTTCCGAAAGAAACTGTAAAACATGATATTATGATACTGATTTACATCCTACCAATGTTCGTTTCAACATTTGAATTTGATAGTCTGACCTAAAAGATAAATATTTTGTAATGATTAATTAAAATTTTCTTAATTTTCATAGGATGAATTTATTTATTAAATTTGATTTAAGTAATTATTATTACAGTGTTATACGTGTCCAAAAGGAAAATGTAGCTGTAAGGTAAGAAAGAATAAGATAATTATTCCCGTGTACTGTACCGTTCAATCAATGTTTGGTATTGGTTCATAATTATTGGTATTTAATAATTTCATTTTCAATGTGTCTATAATTAGATTGGTGTTATTGATAGGTACTGCCATGTCCACCTTCTAAGTGCATGCTTGACTGCGCAAATTCTTTTGGACTAAAAGTGAGTATTACCAAACTAACATATGTATCAAATTACATTGAGAAATATTATTTTTCAATCCTTTCTATGATTCCACTGTTGGGCATGGTTATCGTAGTCCTAGGATATAAGCCATAGTCCTAAGAAGTTAGTCACACATATACATTAATGAAGTTATTTCACGTTTATTGAGTTTAATTAACCTTTTATTATTTTCTTTATTACAGATATCGGTAAATAAGAAACCTAAATACGAACCATCGCCAGTGAGTAATGTTTGTTACCTAAAATGAGCATTTTATATCGTACGATTTAAAAGTAACTGACATTTCATAAAACTTTAATCGTGTTTTAGATCGAATTGACACCTCGGTCGAGCTGCGTTCTGCAAAAGGTAATTGCTTGTGATTTACAATCATGTTTATTTCTTAGCCACGGAGACCCAAACGTTAAAAACGTAAGTACGTTCTATGAGTCGGCTTAAACATACATAGGTATTAGTACTTTCTTTTTCGACCATTTTATTGTTTCACTGCTGAACACGGATGTCCTCTCCTAGGGGGAAGGATCCTGCTTTCTACTACTTCTTTCTCGGTTTCTACTTCTACTTCAGCCATAACTTTCTTACGCATGTTTAATAATTTCGCAATGAAATTGTAACAATGAGTAAAAGCTGTAAATAAAGCTATATGATTCCAGCCTATAGCAGCTAGGTCCTGTCACCATGTACCTCAATGTATTCCGCCGTCATCGTGCTTTCCATACCTCATGCCGTGTTTCTGGCCGTCGCGACCGAGTGCGCCTTGTAACACTCCGGCTAGGTGCTTTCATAACCCACCATGTTTGCCTCCAAGAACACGGCGACATCCTGTACCCATCGACGAACAGTGTCCGCCAGTAAGTTTTGTTATTGCTGTGAAAGTATTTTATTGGTGCTATTTGCTGTTTTATTGTATTTATCAGTAAGCGTTTGTGATTGCACATAATATTTGAGATATATATCAAATTTTATTGGAATACAATGAACAGTGCTCTCTATTAAAAGTGGTCTATTGCGTTGCGATATAGACATGCGCACAAAGTAAAAAATATAGCAAATGACTAATTTTTCTTCTCTCTAAAAGGTATGACTTATATAATTATCATTAAAAAATTGTGAATTATACTGATACTATTAAATATTTTAGGGTGGAAAATGTGTTGACGAACAGAAAAGCAGCAAATGTCCCAATCCGATGTGTATAGGAGTGAGTAACAAAACTGTTGACATATATTATTGGATATGTGCTTATATGGTCATATAAAAATGTTTACTAACAATTATAATTTAGCTGAATTACTTATTAATATGGTAATCATCACTTTCTCAGAACAATCCAGAACTGATGAAGGAGATAGAAAGTAGATACGGAGCTAAAAAGTGAAATTGACAAGATGGATGACATAAATGTTAATAAATATGGCTCGTGTTCTTGCGTTCGGGTTAGTTTCAAATATTTAATCTTAATTTCTTAATTAAACTTGCTGTTGGCCTACATTCAAATTTGACCGCTTTAGCGGGCGAGAGAAATGAACTAGACTGCCTTGTCGTGCAAGTGGTGAGAGTCAAAGGCTTGACTTCGATTACTGACTTGAAAACCGCAAAAAATTATCAGTTTAGGAGTACATATGAGGAAATCAATATCAGCAAATACCTAAATGACATACAATTCAAAATATAGGTACTCGGACTGATAAGAAATTGCAACGAAAATAAAAAACAAGCTTTTCTCTATATCGTTGGTATTAAAACCTGACAAGAATCTGTTTTAATATTTCAGGAGGATCAAAAGTTCCCCATTAACGAGGTTCTGCCGCCTACCATAAAACTAGAGAAGGTATAAATTTTGTTACTTGACTATTGATTGTTTATTACTTACTGCTGCTTATTTGATTACTAATAGGTTTCCCGTTGAAATGAGAAATTTTCCGCAACAGAAAGTTGCCTGTGTCTCTCAGGGTTATTAACTATCTCAATACCAAAAATTACATCGATACGTTGCTCCGTTTTAACATGAAAAAAAACAGTTTCGCGTTTATAATATTAATATGGATTATTGATAAAATATTAATTTTATTTTAGCAGAAAAAGAAAAAAGATTGCATTTGCGAGTGCTATTCGCAGCAATGTTCAAAATGCTTCGTAAGAAGGCCGCAGGTAGTTATTGTTACATTTATAATTAAACTATTTACGCATTTACGCCTGCAGCAAACGTCATACAAAGTAGAATTACTATCCAATTCTAATTCTTTTTTAATTTCATTTTCAGAAAACCGATGAAGAACAAAGAAATAATACGTAGTTTCAATACATGATTTAAATATAAACAATATTTTAAATGGAAGTGTTTTTTTACTAAGTATTGGTAGCTGATGTTTTTTATAGGCGTTGTAAAGGTATAGGCCAACTGCGTTAGAGTTTGAATGTTTGAGTATAAAATATTTGTGGAAAAAACAGCCCGTGAAATGAAAAATATGTAATTAAAACAAAAGCATTAATAATCTCTTGACACGATTTTCCTTTGGACACAACGTTCGTGCGGCTTCTTGTGATGTTTGAGCTGGTCGATGACAGTATACGGGGGTGTCCCCTGTGCGATGTGGCAATAATCGCTGCAGTACATGAACGGGGCAATGTTCGTTTGCCAAGTGTTGGGAGGAAAGGGCGCTAGGTCGAACATCTCTCCGTGGCCCCACGACGCCAGCGAGGAAATTGCAAACGGAACCTTGTACTTTTTCTTCGTTTCCGATTCGAAAACTCTGCATAAAAAAATCAATATTACATTTAAATTCAACTAATCTATAGATCAGTAAATCAACTCGAAACGCTTTTAGCAACCATCACTGCTTTTTCAAGAACATTCATTGAGAGATAAAAAAATTGTTTGTTACTGGCCGTCTACAACTCTTCAAGTTTCGCTCCAGTGCATATTAGAATTTTATAATAATTTTTAATGCCATCTAATATACTAGTTTGTATTATGACAGTATGACTAATTATAAAAATGCAGGAGCTGAATGGATTTTCTGATAATTGAAAAAGTATTGAAGGTACTGTCTGGAAATCGGTCTTTGCAGAATAAAAAAATGGTAGAACTGGAGAAGCGAGTGCATTTGTTTCTTTTGAACTGTAAAATTATCGAATTAAAAATAATTCTATAACTATATGCTTACACTTAACACTTACGGTTATATTTATCATATTAAATATACACAGTACCCTTTTATGTTATTGACCGGATTGTGACACGCTGCCACCTCTTTGTACTCTTTCTTCACATGAATCTTGTCGAATATAGCCTTGCGAACTTTGCCAGTCAGCGGCATCCATATCTCTTTGTGGCGTGGACCAAAGCCGCGAACCTACACGATGTAAATATCATATTACAATTACTTGTATTGCGAAGACCTAGGTGCAAGTACTTGGAGCAAATGGGAGATGCACTAAAATAAATCAAACATCTGGATAGACGACTTCGACAAATGCAAAAATGGCCTAAGAAATCCCCGATAGAAAATAGGCGTGACTCTATATATGAATAATTTTTTTTATAAAGAATATGAAATATATAGGCAAGAAGTCTAACGAGCTAATTGTTATTAAATGTTATAGTTTACATCACATTCTGACCTTAGGCATGTTGAACTCGGAGTAAAACGTGATCTGGTCCTTCGCTCCTATACCGTACTGGTCGTCTGCAGAGAAAGGCTTGTGGTAGGCTCGATACGTGGACACGTAGGGGTCGAGCAGGCGCAAATAACCGCCGGCGCTCTCGGGTATTATCGGTGCCTCATTCCTGCCTGACGCTACTATCTGTAATTTCATTCAATGGCTATACCTCTACATTTAAAAATTCGTATTGAAAAGTAACAAAATGAAAAATAATTGTGTTTATTTTTAAGCAAATTGTTTTATTGTTTTACTATAATTTATGTTCAATGAGTAATAAGGATAAATAATTTATTTGAATAAAATTCAAATATCATACATATTAAAAATCATCAACATCTTAATGCATCTGCCATATAATTGAATAACTAGTTATAATTGAATGCAATTAAATTGAATTATCGCCTACTTACATCAAAAATGTACTCAGGATCTGGAGCCCTAATGATGATCTCCGGTGGTGCTGTCGGTGGTTTGGTAACGCTCCTGAAGTTGTCTTTCATCTCCGATATTATCGTAGGTTGCGTTATACTCTTCCCTTGTAGCTATAAATATCAATGTTAATATCACCAGTTTGGTAAAACGAACATTATGCAAGATCAAGATCCGAGAGAAATGTACCTAAGTTTGCGTGGAAAAAAACTACTAGTATTTAATCAATAAACATATACATTGACAATATAATTCTGGAATATTAGATCAACTGAACTAACACGTTTCTCAACGCCAGTCATGAAAATGACGCGTCTGCAGTTGATAGAGCAATCTGCTCTCTCCATAGCCTTGTTAGGATTGGGTTTTACGCAGTACTCGCCCGTGGTGGTCTTGTAGGACTCCTTCTCGACCACCATGTCGCGTCCCGTCACACGTTCCGGTAGGGGATCATCGATTTTCTGGAAACATCAAGTGGTTTTCATACCAAATACATTCTTACTTAAATACTAAAGGATCGTAATATCCGCACGAAAAACGTTAACTTCATAGATAAATGACGATCGTGCAAGATATATGGAAATAATTTTAGGTACCTACTGCTAACAAAGGGATAATGAAACTGGCATAAACGATATTTTTCACAAAAAACTGCAAGTAGTCTTCTTCTATAAGTCACCATATTATTATTAACATGATATGCCTAGGGAGGTAAATTACCATACGTTTTGGAAACAAGTAATATTTTTCGGTTGAAAATAATCAGATTAACTAATATCTCTTACCATACGGTATTAGAAAGTACTCTAACCTACAGACGAATTTAAAAAATAATTGATAATTCTAAGCATTCATATGTGGCGAATGAGGTATGTTTTTAAGGTACATTTGTTCTAATCTCTGGAAGCGAATTAAGAGCTCGTGTGATTTAGAATGTTAATAAATTACGCAATACAATTACGATATACTACGATATACTAGTCCTTTAAGTTTCTATGATTGTTCATTACTAACGCAGTCCAAGCTGTGTGGTATTGCAGGGATGTGTCTGTGGGCAATACTTGTGCCAGTTCTCGTTTCATTGTTAGACAACCTCAACGGAATGTTGTACTGGACATTGCCCCACGTGTTCACATTTTGTATCAACAACTCGTCCAGCACCAGCGGTTTGGAGGGTTTTGGTTGCGGCATTTTCTTGCAATTAATGTTATTATGGAAATATTTATATGTCACTGTGATACAAAATAATGCGTGTACAACGAAAAAGCTGTCAAATATGAGTGATTGATGACGGTTTCACATCGCTTATTAGCCTTCCAAATAGTATTTATATAAATTATAATATACAAGCATATCTAATATTATGCCGCAATGATTTGATTACTATGTAACTAGTAATCTATGTATCCACAACGCAACTATTGTTGCATAGCATATATTATAACGATTTGATTACATCATATTTTACGAATTATATAAGGCATATGTGTACCATAGAAACTAGGATTTCCTGCGCTCATTCTTAGGCCAAATGAAAACACGATTTTTATTGATTATTTTAATTCCAAACTCAACAATACACTATATTTCAATTGACATTTACTATAAGAAAAAAATACAAAGAAATAATTAAATAGACATAAGTAATCTAGTGATTTTTCTCTTCCGTTTTCTAAAAGCGGGATTATTTTTTACGCCATACATGAAACTGTTTTGGTGCGAAGGTTGAAGGTACATCGGCAGGAGTGCGTCGTTTTGGGAAAGCCATTCTATCACGTAATCGGTGACGGCTGCGATATGGGGCGACGTCTCGAATTGGGCCCGAATTTTGAGCTTTGTGTCAGCCGTGAACGACTCCTGTGTAGAAAAAAAAACAATAAATAGAAATAAAAAAAACAATAAATGGAAAAAAATAACAATAAATGGAAAAAAATAACAATAAATGGAAAAAAATAACAAAAAATGTCTTTTTTGTCTCTTATAAAATATAGCGTTCTCGATTCAGGCAGTGCAAACAAATTCCCAAATAACTATACTTTTAACATATCATAATGTTCGTAGTATTTCTAATACATCATTATATTAACTTAGATTGAGGTGATAAATGAAATTTTTGAAATATACCGTTTTACTCAGTTTTCTTGCTCCGGCACGTAAACCATCTCGTAACGTGTCTCCTTGATGTTTTCCCTAAATTAAAATGAAGAATATGTTTACACAACAGTGATAACGAGTAAACGTGAAATACACTACAAACTCTCATTAGTATATTGATAAAATATAAGAGTAAACCTTCGGCAGAAGTTCTTTAACCATAGCGAACAGCTCTTCTGTTTGGTCATGATATAAAAAGGCAGCCCATGGAGCCTGAAAGAATTCGTAAAAGTCGTCCAACTTCTTGGCCTGAAAATTTTAAAATCACTCGTTTTACTAACGAATTGACTAACAAAGTGAAAGCGATGTTTAAATACTTCTATACAATTTTTTTTACAATCTTCACAACCTCAAGATTGATTATTATATGCTCTAATAAATAGCAATATCTTGGAGCAACTTTGGAGGAACCTTCCGTTTTAGCAGTCATGCCCAGTAACAACTGGACCAGTAAATAACGAATTTAGGGTCGTCTTCAAAGTTAGACTGGTCGCGTTCCTGAGATATCCCATTGCCTCTCCCAACATGGACTAGATGCCTATCAGAATACTTTTAATGGGTAAAAATCGTGAGTATCTTTCGAATATTTCTCGGTCGTCAACGAAAAAGGATTTCCTTATTTAAAATTGATAAAGCCTCACAGTGTAACGCAGATGAACATTATTGAGGACTACCGCTGACAGGCCATAGAGTTTGGTGAAAATTTCCACAGAAGAGGTTTCAGTTGTGAGACAAGTTATTCCATTAACGATCATTTCTTTATTGAGATGCAATTTGAAATAACCGGTTTTGAAAGTTTCCAGCACGTAACCCTGCAGATGAGAATAATTTCAACAATCAACTACTAACATAATTATCAATAACTAACATAACTACTTTTTTTTGCTGTTTTGGCTTTGAAAGAAAACTACAAGCATCACAATGTTCAATATACAAACTGATCGAATATTCTGATCACTATAGACCAAGATATACATATCATCTAAAATTATTCAATCAGTAGTACGTATTGTTGCCTTTATTCATTATTCATATTTATCACTATACCGCAAAATACTAATGGAATAATATTTCAAATAGTTAACGTTATATTGTAAGGATTGCACGTAATGATGTGGAATCTTCAAAGCGGGTGGTCGAACTTCCAAATATTGTAAGCCACCAGGAAGCATGCAGTGAGTTATCTTCGGTTTCTTGAACTCTGGTAACTTGTACGTTTCTTCATTGGTACTTTAATCAATATTATAATAAGGTTAATTTTTTATTTTCAATACAGACTGGAGTATAATGTCTACCACGTTACTTGTCATATATTATAATCATATTATTTGGTGTCCTGCAAGACCCCGCCGTATATATCTTAGATATAGTCATGTATAGCTGGAGGGGAGATTAACCAATCTTTTGAAATTTTCAAGGAATATTCACATACTATAAACTTACAATATTTGACAAACCAATTGGTTTCTTTATAACTTACACATTTGGTAAAGGATATCAACGAGGATACCTAGATATCTAGTAATACGATTAATCCAATACTAACGACGATTTCATATTTATTTCGTCTCCAGTATTTGTACTACGGGATGCTTTATGGCTGGTAGATAGATATTCCAAAATTTGGTCGTTCAGGGAAAATCTCACTGATTGTTTTTTCGGTGCCACTTTCCTTTCGGTGAATAACGGATTTAACTGATTTATTATCTGTGCACCGAGCTGGAAGTCGAATAAATAGTGTCGTATTCATTTTATTAAAGCACAGGTATTTAAATATTAGTAATACTAACTGGACTGACCAAGTAAGTTATATACTACCGCTACACAAAAGTTTGAGAGGAAAGAATAATGCTGAGTCAAGGGAATTTCAACAAAAATTTTATTATTGACTTTAGTTAATTTTTATTTTTTTTAAACTACGGTCCGCTACGACCCCCTCTTTAAAGAATAATGTTCAAACTCTTACTTTTTCACCAACTTCAGAAGAATCGTAATACTTTTGACGTTTTGTTTCAGCATAGTACCGCCCGCTATACCTGGTGGCCGGCCCCGCAGCGTAAATCGACGGGTCTTGCGTCCTGAACTCGTGGTCTATGACTATCCCTCCGCTGAATGCCATACCGCTTTTGTTAATTGCTGTAGATAACAAATCTTCACGTCCATATTTGAAATACAGGTGGCCCAGAAAGACCGAAGTGGTGTGAATTCCTTATAACTTTTTATTTAAGACAAATTTTTAAAATTTTTTGTTTTTTAAATACAGTAAATTTATGGGGAATATTTTTAGATTAGTTATTAAAAATGATATCCCGCAAGT
>DWUN01000729.1:0-20297 GCA_018249975.1 Passova gellias
TGGTGAGCCTATTGCCATGCACCGGGCACACATCCAGACTCTGAGTCACTACTAGAAATTGTAAATTAGAAAAATCGGGCAGTATACCCAACCGGGGATTCGAACCCGGGACCTCCCGATCGGCAGTCGCGCTAGCGACCGCACGACCAACGAGACAGTCACCAAATAACCAACAGGAATAAAATCTGACTCAGCCCGACCACCCTCTTCCTATAAACGTTCACAGACAATTTATTACAGCACCAATCTATCTCACAGTCACTGCACGTTCACTAACTGTTGTAGTCCTTGTCGCAGCGGTCGTCGTGGTCCCAGTACTTGTGGTTCCTCGGCACGTCGGTGACGTGGCGGCGCGCGGCCGCCTTCGCCGCCCCGTCCGACATCTCGCCGCTGTTCCGTCGGTTGAGCCTCGTCTGCGACTGCCGCCGCGCGTCCCTCGGCTTGTCCTCGTCCTCGCTGACGTTGTCCTTGGAGTGCTGCCGCGTCCAGTTCCTCGTTCTGTTCTTGTTGGCGTCCTCCTTGACCGTCTCCGCGATCTCCTTGCGCCAGTTCTCGACGGGCCGCTTGCCGGTCGCGCTCTTCTTCTGCATCTCGTTGTTGACCCGCTCGGGCGCGGCGGCGGGCCGCTCCGCCGCGTACTGCACGAAGTCGCCCGGCGTCGCGTAGTTCGAGTTCGACACGAACTGGTTCTGGATGTACGCGCCGTCGCCCTGCTGCAGGTAGTTGGGATAGTTCTCCGGGAAACTGAAGCGATTCGGCGGCGGATAGTCTGGTACTGTGACCGGATAGTTCTGCAGGCTGGGTGGCAACACCGAAGGATTGAAAACGGGCTCTGTGATAGTCTCCTCCTTTTTGTCCTCTTCGGCCTGTCTCCAAGAGTTCAAATCGTACCGCTTGGCCAGATTCGTCTTGGGCGTCCACGTGTCGAAGTCCAATTGGGCCTGCTCCTGTCTCAGCAGCCCCGCGCCAGCCCCCAGGATCGGTCTCAACTTCGGCTTAGTATCGTCCTCGTTGTTGAGACTGATCTGCGACAGATTCTGACTGACCTTCTCGTCGTTGGTCTCGTCCTTGTCCTGCGTCTTCTTCCACGAGCCGTAGCTGACTTCGGAGTAGCTCTCGTCCGCCGTCAGGTCCAGGTGCGCCGCGTAGAACTGCTGCAGCGTGTTCGGGAGCGGTAGGAATTTGTTGAGACACAAATCCGAGGACAGCAACAGCCATATGATGCTGACTGGCGGCGGTGTCAGCAGACGCAGCCGGATTGATATGGACAAGTCGTCCAACTCTTGTGACAGTACCGACAGTAATTCTCGGCCGTTCTGCATCAACTGTAAACCAAAAGGAAATTAATTTAGAAGAAAATAATACATACATACATTTCGATCGACTTTTTCATTCACAAGTATAAAACGGTGCTGTCTATTTATGGTCAGACACAACATTGTGGTTCCCCTTTCACCAATGAATAGATTAATCTCTCCGTCGGCCGTCACCTGCGTGGCCAGGCTGCGGTGCGCTCGAATGTCGTCGCTGGCCAGCAGCGCCCGCATGTACTGCAGCAGCGGACTCGCCAATATGTGTACCTTGTTGCCGTTGCAGAGACGCGCCTCTGGAAATGGACATGAAAGACTGCTCTATACTCTATATTATATATGTATAACGTAACATCACGCCTGTAATCCCCGAAGGGGTAGGCAGAAGAGTGTAGTACACCCCCACATTTCACCAGTTACATCTAAGTCCCACAATGGAATAGGTGGTGAGCCTATTGCCAAGCACCGGGCACAAATCCAGACTGAGTCACTACTAGAAATTCTAAATTAGAAAAATCCAGCAGAACCCAACCCGGGATTTGAACCCAGGAAACATTTTAATTAAATGTTTACGATACATTTATAGCGCGTTTCCATTTGCGATATTGTGTAGCGCTATATGCTAATTGTTATATGCTCTACTTCGACTAATCATACAAGGGCGAAATGTTTGCTTCAGTATTGGAAATCACGATCTATTATATATGTTGCTATTTGAAAATAAACACTGAAAAATTGTACGCCATTGACAGTTCTATTATTATTAACATCGTCAAAATCATTATCAAGAATCATCAAACCATTTATCGTTTCATTACTGTCACTGTTACGTGTCATATTTCAGTCATCGTAACGACCTGTAAAAATGTAATGTTAAAATATTAATGTATAAAACCAATTTGACATGTGGTATTATTAATATCCGAATCGTTAAGTGCCTACACAATGCACTTTTTGTTCAAACACAATTACACGAGCTATATTTACTTCGGTCTTATTAAATTAATGTCATTAGATTGGCCGAAGGTCGATTGTGTCTATTAGATTTTTTAACACACTATTAAAACATACCTGTACACGCGCTGATTTATATTAGTTCCTTGTTCATTGTAATGCAGCCATAATTGTATTGCTACTTATTGCTGTGTTATAGTTGGAAACGTTGTCGGATTCACTCTGATACAGCCGCTATTCCGGGTTGAATTACCTTATATGCACTAGGTTTATCTCTATTATTTTTCAAGTTAAATGCAATTAATTATTTTTGAAGTTTTACTTTTAGTGTTATTATACAGCTTCCTGTTTCGTTTAATTTTATTACATCTATATAAATGTTTATCTAGACATTTATGTAGAGATATATTTATTGTTTAAAAACTTTTATCGAGATATGAATGATACCGGTCAATTAACTTCAATTACATGCAATTTATATTGAAAGAGATGAAAAATGTAAGAAAATTACATGTCTACAAGTTCAAAAAAACGCTTTAGTCGTTACAATACGCTGTCCTGTGGTAGCGAGACTGCACAATCCTGATCGAAAGCGAGATAATTGATCACATTCCATCGTATGTTTATACAGATATACGAGTATAGAAATGCTATACTACTACTGAGCTGCCAGTCGAAACTTTAGTGACTGTAATTGCTGAGCTGGACGAGAGTCTCAGCATTAATTTTGCCACAGTTGAGCGTACCATAAAAATATAATGTATTGAGTAGTACAGTGTAATAACATGTATGCTTCTTCAAAGAAAAATCTACTCACTCAGACTCCTCACACAGCACCCTCATGAGGCCTCGTCCACGCCATTCGGAGTGGGTAGACGCTATTCTTACTTCCATCACGGTGTGGCAGGACAGAGGCAGTTTGTCCCAGACCCTAGCCTCTCGATCCAGGTGGCCCAGTAACTTGAGAATCCGCCGGAACTTCGGGTGGGGGCAATCATCTGATTTATCCGTGTAGTCCACTTCCTGTAAATTTATTTAATTTAGTATAATTTTCTACATAAGCTTGAGCCTTTGTGCTGTGAGTTTTCAGTTTAAAACAGTTTTGTGAGATATTGTTTATGATTAGAAGTAGGTAAAAGACTGCAACCGTTCTTATATGACATTTTATATTCTGAAGACATATCGCTTCCGTATGTAGGGCAGGTCTAGCAGGTTCTGCGCAAAACTGCTCCAATACCAAAAGAAACCGAATAGCGGCCACAACAACTAGATATTAATGTGCTCATTTGTGCCCAAGGACAAACATCTGATTGTGCAGTACATTTATGTGTCGTGTAATTTATGTATTGTGATTATTATTATATTAACTTGCTTAGCGAATTAGGTCCCCTGTGATGTTAGGTTAAGTCCTTATAAATAAATAAATTAATAAATTTCTTTGATTTGTGTCTGGTCGTAATAAAAATATCTATATAAATATTACATCGTATGTATATGTTGTTTATCAGCTGTCTGGTTACCATAACACAGGCATTTAATTGCCTAATTTGGAATGAGATAGCCGTGTGTGGAATTGTCCCTACTCGTAGTAATTGTCAGGTCATTAATGTTCTTCAAAGCACAATACACAAACGGGACTCGATCCCACGACCTCCGGTTTTGTAGACAGCCACAGTCATAACGTGGCTTAGCACGGAAATGCTTCTGAAATTTTGCCACTAGCGGTCATACAGCCAACTGCCCAGCACACCCGACGTCGTTTATCTTGCCCGATTTCACCGTAAAGTATATTATACATACACAGAAACTTAGTTGAGGATATTAAATTTAGTTTTGTATGTCACGTAAGTATCAGTGGGCGGTCAGTAGCACACTTGCCATGAGGTTCAGTTTATCAATAAATAAATTAATAATCTATATATGTCGGCCTAATTATTATCTTAGCTCTATTTCTTCACGTTCTTAATGGAGAACAATCATCGGATATCAGATAAATGGTCATTTTGGCTTACGAAGACATGTATCGAAGATTAAAAATATATTTTATTTTGATCAGCAAACAGTTCGACCTTCAGCTAAGTGCTCATCTTTGCTACACCCTAAAAGTCGCCAATGTTTAGCCAGCTTTAAATTATTAGAAAATTTTCTTCGAATCCAATATTGACTAGTACAGTACCTACTCGTATGTTAATACGAGACTCGGTATTAGAAATGTAATATTCCTTATTTGGAGGTTATTAGAAAATAAATTTGAATGATATGAGAAAAAAATTCTAAATTGCATTTCACTTAATAAATGAAAAGTATGAAAACACTTATGAATATTAATGAGTCCATCCAGATACCTACTCACATTGGCTTGTATAGATGTACAATTCCAAGATCTAAATCTTCTCAAACTTATCCTTGTTTAAGTAACGTAACAAACAATGCAAACTTCTACGAAATGTCAACAAAAAGATCCGATTTAATTTGCCGATAAAATCAATCAGTCGTTGTATACAAGAGTAAGAGATCAATGGCCTGTAGTCTGGACATGTCAAGGTTTCCTGTTTTGAGTTCGGTTGGCTGTAGAATGTAGAGCCGGTAGAAATGGCTAATTCGTTCAGCTTAATGTGGATCAGATGACCGTGTGATTTTGTCACAAGGTAATAGTATTGTTATTCCTATATAGGCGACTTCCGTAATGTAGACAAGGTTCAATATTACTTTTCCATAATCATATTCAATAGTTCATATATATAATAAATCATAGTTCTCCAAAATATATTTTAGAAGCAATAATTTTGTATTCTTGTGAACCGATAAAAAATTCCTTAATCCCAATGTTGTATCTGTACTGCTAAAATGTTTCTCATGTACATAAAATAACAAATCATGAATTAGCTACGAACATAATAAGAAACACTTTAATTTAAAATGTAAATTTACTTCAAACCAATCGCAATAACTTATTCCACTATCATTTAATTAAACAAGAGGGGATCCTGCGAGTTGCATAAATCGTTTCTAGATATTATCTTGTCTTTGGGTTTGACCGTGACCAAGGCTTTGCATACATTGCATATAAGTATTGATAAGGTAACAGGAATTCATATTTGTGTATATTGTATATTGTTTGTATATTAAAAGACCTGTTCGGAGTGTAACTTGCGCATCACTTTCGCATGAACCGACTCCTGCTGTATAGCAGCAGTGGAACTGCCGTGCGGCGGAGTGGATACCCGTCAAGGGATGTAAACCCCATGTTTGTTAAATAAAGATACAAGTAGCTGTTACCCGCGGCTTCGTCTGCGTGTTGTTCACACATCATAACATTATTGCGTCTGTAACGCCATCTATAGTGCCTATTTAATTAAAAAGTGTTTTCCTGTGAAAATTCAACATTTTCCTGCTAAAAACATCAGCCTATGTTATTCTCCAACCCTTCAACTATCCCCGTACCAAAAATCACATCGCTCCGTTGTTCCGTTTTGACGTGAAAGAGAGACAAACAAACAAACACGCTTTGCTATTTATATTAGCGGTATTGATGCAAATTTGCAGTGTCGGGTATTAAAATGCAGTTTTGTGTTGATTTCAATATCTGAATGAAATATCTAAAGTAACTACATTAAATTAAATTGTAATGTAATTACTAGATAGCGTTAATTTTATTACATTACATTTGTACATCATCAATCATGATAAATTGTGCATTAATCTAACAATTGTTTAAATCCTTAAATTTTATTTTCATTTTGTCTGGGTTTGCATGATGGATGTATATTTGTATAAACGAATCTTTTGTCCTTATTACAGTCTTTGATTTTAAATTGGTCGTTTGTTTTTAAATGTTAAAGTCTTGTAAAAGGTTGCATACACTGAACTTTTATCATCCAATCCCTTACCCGTCCTAATTTCGAATGTATGAACGATCGCTGTTAAAAGGATATGTTTAATTTGCAATTCAATTTTATTACACAATCGACTTTCAAAACAGGTAAATACTACATTTTGAACATTTCGAAAAGGTTTTTTGCCAACGAAAAATCGAGTCAAGGATTAGAGGAAAATTCCTTTTGATACCTGCTCCATGATGTCATTTCAAATAATAATCACAAGTGGAGGCATTCCCACACACGGCTATCGGATTCAAAATTAGGCAATTTATTGCCAGTTTTATGGTAACCGCACAATTGATAAACATACGAGTACATAATAAATACTATATAATATTTATGTAGATATTTTTGTTACACCCAGACACAGAAAAACAAAAAAGGGGCTGATCACACAAATGTTCGCACTCTAACCACTCGACCACGAGGCCAGTCAAAAAGTTGCTTTAGGTGCAGATAGAATTAAAGTGAACTTTTAATGACCCACATTTAAGTCATAAATTATACCTACATAGTACAGTCTTAACAAAATAATGTGATTGGCATCAAGTATTTCTCAGTTTTTTGTTGGTTATCAATGTTAATGAACTGTATTAACCGTGTAAGATTGCAATTCAATTTTATAAAAAAAAAACAATGTCCTATTATTATCCGTGTGACGACGACCTTAAAGAATCCTTTGTTCTTATAATATTGGTAGTTTTTAAGTGTTATTCTGTATGCTTTAATCTGCATTTATTTTATTTCGCAGGCATCTTTTTTCTGTTAGTCTCGTCCTGTGAGTCCTTTCAGGATGAGAAGGATTAAACTCTTAGTCTGTCGCGTTGCCCAAATGCGGGACGACAATTATAAACAACTTGAAATCTAGCATATACGTTTTCTTATGATGCTTTCCACATTTAAAAGTATTATAAAACGATCTAAGCCCTACTTCAATGGGCTGCGAGGTTCAAACTTAAACCTCGACTATCACTGCTTGTTCTATCTTATCTGTAATAGTAGGTATATAAACAAAGTAATCTGTTTACCATCGATTGCACAGTGGAACGAAGTAAAGTTCAAAGCATCAAGTATAATACGACTCATTAAAGTGAGACATTTTGATCTTTCGACCTCGTTGTGTCGATATAATCGTTATAGCGCAACCGACACCGTTTTCATCCGGAAGCAATTTACATGCAATCATTTCCATTAACGTAAAATTAGGACGAATGTAGTACTAAAACCCTTAAAAAGGGTTTGGGGATATATTTATTTATTTAATTATTATACATGAAAATCGTGTTAAATTTGGAAAATTTTAAATCTCTTGAGTTTAAAGGGATTTTTTTATAGAGGACGTACCATTGTGAAACTTGTATAATTTTAATAGGGGCCCCGCTCAAGAAAATCGTAAAATTAATCTTACTGATGCCAAGGTAAAAGAAAAGGGCTTCACTTCACTGTTTCTGAAAATACAATCAGGCAGAACGCATAGATAGCAGTACTGACCTCGTTCGCTTTTTGCATCAATGGATAACAGACAAACCTAAAATATATTGCTTTCATAGCAAAGTAATTATCACACGAATATTTTATACAAGTAACACAAGTCAGCAAATATCATTTTGAAATTTTTGTCTATCTGTTGTCCAGCTTTCGTGCAAAATCTACCGGACGGATTCAGATGAAACTATTTTCTTATATAGCTATTAGTCCTCGGCAACATATAGGCTATAATTTATTATGAAATACCCCAAATGCTGCCATAAGTCATTATTCCACGCGGACGAAGTCGCGGGCAAGAGCTAGTAATCGTATATAACGTAGTATCATTATGAGGGATTTACATTAATCAATGTACTTGAAAGTACTCATCCCTTCGCAATATCGAAGTTTTAACGCGAAACGGAAATAAGACGGCTAAAGCTTTCGAAAGTTCGATATTCCCCGACCGCCGGTTCCCCCTTCATTATTGATTTTCCCCTCTCCTTATTGATTTCCCGTCATTCACGTATTACATTTACAAATTTGGGAGATGTAAATCTGAATAAACTTTGGTTAGGAATTCCTCGATTTTTCAAAGGAATACACTAACAATAGAAAATGTTTTGAAGAAAAAATCTATCCTATATTGGAAAAATATTTTTGAACAAAATACTTACAACAAATTAAATAGGACGACAATAACTTTGTTGGGTAGCTGAGCTTACAAAGTAATAGTTATTAACAAAAATTTATTATCGATTATACAGTTCTGTTTCTACTTTATTATTGGGTTTTAAACGGTCATAAGGTTTGCTCCTGTCGTAAAATTCAAATCTTCTATATGCCGTAACAAGAATGCTGTGTGACATGTATCAAAAGGCTATTTAATTAAGCCTTTTACGCGTCTGCTTACATATATAAAATGGTAAAGACGGACTAAACTGAAAACATATGTACGAACTATTTATATAAAGCGTACCCTACTACATTATTACCAAGTGCAACAATTCATTGCGGTTCTTACGATGACCGTCAATTAAAATGCTATGCTAATAATCGCTAGCGACAATCAATCCACACCTGCGCGGATGTACCTCTGACGTGGACATTGTCGCGAGCCAGTTAGAATCCAAGTATAGAGATGCCGAATTACTGAGGCTCGTTACTTTCAACGTTCTCAAGTTCGAATGTGCATCACGTAAAGTTTATTCCATACTTGTAACAATTTTATGCTCCTTTCAGCATTCTTAGTGCGTTGAATACAAAACACGTCTGATTACTGTTTAAATCTGCACGTGTATAATTGCACACAAAATTATGTTTTCGAACATGGCCCAGATGACCGTAAATGATATAATTAGTGCTCTAACCACGTATTCTTTAGAAAGGACTCGGGATTGCGATGTCTAGTTTTTTTAACTAAAAGTTTTATGCGGCGAATTCTTAAGCAATAACTTTGGATGTACATATATTCTTGATTACATTATAATCATTAACGCATTTGATTACATTGTAAAATGGTATTCGACATAAAAATAAATGTTATGCAAAATGTCGGTAAGCCATTTTAATCGTTAATTGTGGCAGGCTTATGTCCAGCTGTGAACTAATAGAAAAAGGCTAATGATGATAATGGTGCAAAACATCTATTAATTATTTTATGCTGCTTAATTTGTTAATCTCTCTTTGCGTTACAAATAGTCGTATAATATGTCATTTTAAATTGGACACATAATATATATGGAACAGGTCAATTTAATAGACATATACGATATTCACATAAGTTTGTATGTACGAGTAAGTTCATATGCATAAGAATATATTCATACGAGTATGCATAAGAATATAATAAAATTTTTTGCAGCTTTTTATACATCATGAATTGACTAAAGAAACAAACACAAAAAATGTAGGAGTGGTGCTAGCTTTGAGGGTGACCTTGGGCAAATTCCGGTGCGATCCTGAATGACCAGTTGCAATGACTAGGTCATCATGCGAACTCTCGCTGTAAACATGAGAAGGTTGGGCTTCGAAGATCTTTTTTTAAGTGGATAAATGATCAGAATGAACTTCCAGTGATGTACTACAAGTTTACGGCTGCTGACAGAAATCACTTTTGATTACAATATTGTTATCAGCTATTATGTTACACATATCTTGTACGTTTAATATGTTCGTAATTATGAAAAGGTATGAACTGAATTGAATGGATATTGACAGCTGGATCCGCTACGGCATAACACAAACAGCGAAAACAACAGAAAAGTTACTTAGAATTTTAACAACGAATTACCATTTTCTACTTATTCTTCTCCTTCAACAAATGTGTTTACTTCTGTATCTTGGAGAAAATAAAGTTTATTATTATTATTAATGGAACAACTTACATCTCTTTTAACGACGCCATTCACGACAACACCAACAAACTCTCCGTTCTCATCGACAGCTGCGACTGAGACGCCATCGTCGAGGGTCGACGCTGCGTAGTCCTCCAGCTCGAAGCACCTAGACTCCGGTGTCTCTATCAGGTTGATCGCCTGGTTTAATGGCTCATCGCAGAAAAAGAACCTAGGACCAAAGAAATTATTATTAGCAAACTAGACAAAGAACAACGGCGTATATAGGAGAGGCAAGAATGGGGAGGGGTCGTCCGGACCTTAAATAAATTCGCTAAAATTTACATTTTGTATCTGTCGAGGAATATCTGTGCTTTAAAAGATATTTGCATGGGCATCTTAGTTGTCAGAGCACAGCAACAATTCATTGAGTCGAATGTGTTTCCAACATAATATCTGCTACTGAGAGAAGCGTTTTGAATTTTTTTGCTTAATGTTCGACTAGTACTAGTTAATGTTCGAATACACCTGAACAATTAAATTCCCCATAACAAAGATATAGCTACACCCGTGGATAGTGTTATCAGCAGAGGTGACATTATGTTTATTACATAATGAAACTGACGAGGTTGTGTTGAGTGAAAAAGATGTTAGTTTTCATTTAAAAAGAACGATAGTATTCACGTTCGACCAGGGATTAGTTATTTGTGTTATTTGTTCTTGAAACAGAAAATTATTATTTTATTTACCTTCGAAGGAAGTCCAGCATAGTTTCCTTGTCAGCAGAACTAAGCCTGCAAATGGTGTATGTAGGTTTGGTTACCGATCGCGGTCTTAAATCCATTTCTGACAACTTTGCTGGCAGCTCGTCCGCCAACTGCAACCATAGAAGAAAATGATATGAAATACAAAGTAGGTATGTTAAACAATGAGTTTGCTATTGCGGTATCACCATGAAATGTTACAATTTATTTACATTAATTCCATTGAAACTGGTTCTTGTATGTACATAAAATTGATACAATACTTGTTAAATTAGGAAAACAATTAACTTAAAGGTATTTTTATTAAATAGAGAGATACGAAATAATATAGAAGTTTTTCCTCATGGCATTTAGGACTACTGATAGGATTTAAAATTACCCACCACCTAAAAAATCTGTATTTAAAATTTTTCCTTAGAATAAAACATGCTATAAAAATGTTGCACTAATAAACTTTGATGTTGCGATTCATTCATTGCTTACAGTATTCCTTGGCTTGACATATATGCAGTGAAGCCAAGTATGTCAATCTATTTTAGAAGTGCTCAACATAATATTTAATCGTAAACATCTTAATCTGTCGGTTGTTTATTGTTAGGCTAAATAGGTACTTCCACATTAATGTTGTTTTGTTCGAATGTTACCAGTTCTACGAGATAGCCATAATCTTGGTATTTATGATGCAAGCAGTTTTCAAAGTACATATAAATTCGATGCGAATTGTAAAGTGAGTTTTTTATTACAAAATAGCTACATTGTGTTACATAAGTTATTTTGAAGGTTTATTGCATGCATGATGTCATTATTGTGTACCATTTGGAAGGATATAACAGATAGATATATAGTCTAAAACTTCAAGGCCTCGGGATCATGATTGTGTGTTAGCAAAAGCTGTGTCGTACCCTATTGACAATATATGCTTTAAGTGCTGTTATTGTTTTAATTGTTTTTCTGTATTTTTATGGGTCTTAAATATGTTATTAAGACTAAGATAAGCCGTGTTTCAATTTAATATTCAGGGTCGGTACGTATCTGTGATCTCAGATAGATGTTTTATGTCCGTTTTGTTAGGAACGTTCATGCAGTTATGTATCTGATAGATCTCAATGAAAACGTGAAAGAATGTGGCCTACTTTGATTGAATACATTTATTCCTTTTATGTAATTCCAAATATGAATTACGTAAAAAAATGTATTTAACTGTTCTTGACTTATTTAAATTAAAAAAAATTAAATACACATGTTTTTTAATTTAATTCAAATTAAGAATGAGTTACGTTTAGTTTAGACGAGAGACAACTGTGACACAAAGTTACGTCCTAATATCTTATATGCCAAGATCCAGTGACTTGGTTAATTTATTCCTGGATGAATATTTTCATGATGTAACCTGACATGCTGGGAACAATAGACAGACACACGCAATAGCGAAGTGCGGTAATTTGATATATGGTCACCGTACCAATAACTTTGTGTTAGCTTGGTTAGTCACTGTTAAATTAATGACGCCATCTTGTCTATTAAAACAGGATTAAACTGAGCGTCGTGTTCCTTCGTCTGCATCACGTTCGTAATTTAAATTTGTGAATTATTACTGTGGAGTTGTTTCACTTTCAAGTTTGAGACGATTGTGTAGTTTCAAACCGATGGCAGTGTGGCGATGCAGACGAACATCACAAAGTTATGACCACGTGGAAAGAACAAAAGTAGGATTCTAGAACTTTCTATGAATCTATTTTGGTAAAATATGTACCTACATGTAGGTACCTTTCGATTTAGGTTTAACTTTCAGGCGAGATTGCGATCAACAACAAGTCTACTATATACCTATAATATTAAAAAAACCTGACTATTTACAACCACACAAATTATTCCGTTAAATAGTGACGAAACCGCATTTCATTCGTTTTGTTTTCGAGATTAAATTAATTAACTTTAATTAAATTTATTTAATTACACTTTAATTTAATTAATGTATTACTTAAATGCCTTAAAAGTCCGTCAAATAATCTTGGCAGGTTTATGATATAGGATTTCTTTCATTATTCCATTTTATATATCAATAGCTAAATAAAAGTTCACACTTACAACTACTCACTTATGTTATTCTTATATACCTATTTTATGAGAAATTGAAAATGCAATATAATTTACATACTAATTTAGTTTTAATGAGATTTACAATAAGAAATATAACAATATTCTTATAATTTTCCACTAATTTGCCATATAATAATACGTTATTGAAGAAATAATAATATACATTTTTAAGTATCTATATGCTAAAAACATTGTTTTCCCCGAGTAAATAAACAATGAGAATTCATGAAGTAATTGTTACGATAAAATTTTTGTTATAAAGAACTAGCATGTGCGAAATAACTACTGTTTTAATCCAATTATGCAATATTAACCGGCTCGAAGGACCAAGTAAAGCAAGGTATTGCAAAGATATTATTATGTATAGTATTATATAAATAAACTAATGGAATATAACATGATGTGAACAACCCTGAAGAATCATTTAAAGGTCCTTTGAGAGCCAAGTTAGTTTAGTCGGTCCGGTCACGATTATTCACTACGTTCAAATATCTTAGAATATTCTAGACTACAAACAATAATGAACTCATTTAGGCAGCAGTACAATTTATTAACACAGCCACCTGGGTTGTACGAATCTAGTTTCTAAAGGTCTAGTCACATTATAAACAACGAGCTGTGCCTCGCGGTATTCCCCGCGGAGCTTCAGATCCCTTGGGAATTTCGGGATAAAAATTATCCTATTTTTCTCGTATTTTAAAATATTTATTTTAATTATATTTTATTTAATTATTTATATTTTAAAATATTTTTTTTATAATTCAGATTGCAAATTAATAAATTAAACGTACAACAAACAGAGATCTCCATTTTGTTTTGTTCGATTGAAGTGTGCGAGATGTTCATTTCCATGAAAATATTTGTCATTTGAAACATTATTTGTGTAGAACGAAATTATGTACTTTTTTCTATTATAGAAGACAAAATTCACTAGCCGTTAGTCGCTCGTCGTTTACGCGTGCGGCTAGTTAACAAAGTAATTGTATATTCAATATCGTTCGGCTTGAAACGTTTCGACCGTGTGAAATAGAATAATGGACAGATTTAGGTATAAACACTACGACTTAGAAGCCGCTTATTTCGTTTGCGTTTTAAGCTCAGGACGCAATACGACACTTTTGATTCAAATCGGTCAGAGTCGTGCCTTAAGTGCCTTTGAAAGTTCTTAGTTGTTTAATATTTATATTTCGTTTTCTAACGATAGGTAAATTATTGATTATAGTCTTGAGCTCGAGTAAATTGACTGGTTTAAATTTTGTATTTTAGACAGCACATATACCACTCTTGGTTAAGAAAAAACATTATGGTACGTTTGAGAAGAAATATCTATTGTTCTGACTTTTCTTGAGGCTCATTAATACCTGCTACTAAAATATCTTGATGCCGGCATTAGTGTATAAATTTTTTCACATTTAGAAATGAAGTTGTACGAAGGTTTAAATTGATACTACAATATCTTTAGAGTCGAATCGTTCGATTTGTATGTGAATTATCCAGAAATAGTACAATAATTAGGGCGAACTGTCAACAATTCGTTATTCAATAATCAATTCTTCGGCTTCCTTGTAATAAAATAATAATGTAATAAATTATGTATGCAAATTTTATTACAACATTATTATTAGCGAACACTATACTTGAAACATTCCTCGCCCACTGCCTACAGACAGATAAAGGCTGGTTTTATTTAGATATACAATAATAATTTCCATTAGTATCGGTGTAGTGTTAGGGCAAAGAAAATCTGCAACTTCACACGTGTAACCATCGTGTAGCCATTCATTACACATTTACGAGTAGGTAATGTGAGGACTAATGCCGTCGTATTAAAACCTGAGGTAAAATTTCAGCCACTTTGTTTTCGCTTTGCGACAGTAGCTCGCTTGGATATTTGCATATTCTAGAACAAAGGCATCATAATGACCTGTACATATGTGTCCAATCGTGCGCAAGTCACGACCGGCGTCATGTATGCAGCTGCACATATATTTAATCGGCCTTGTGGAATTTTGTATCTTTCTTGCGGATTTTACAAAGAAATAGTCATTTACTTAACGGTGGATATTTCCAGATGCTTATGGATATCTGTTTAATTTTAGATTATTGCTTACGGTACGTATGTATATTTAAGTGTTTGTCTACGCTACTGTTAAGCTATTCCAACCCAACGTCCAAGCTAGCATAACTTAACATAACTTAAGCTAGCATTTTGAATGTCAAATAAATGATTATTTTGAAGATTAGGTCTTTACACAAGTACAATGTTCTTATTTGATATATCGATGTTGATTTGTTTACTGATGCTTAGCGTTAATTACACCGATTCACCAGTGGCAATATCTACCCAAATGTCTTTAACTTATTCAAGTTCAAAAAGGGTTTTTTATTAATCGTTTCTGACACGCACGCGTAAGATGTGGAATGAACTTCTTTTTGAGGTATTCCCGGGGCGCTATGACTAGGAGCTCTTCAAGAAAGGCGCAAAAAGAGCTTTCCTCGAAAACCGGCAGCGCCCTGGCGACTCCTCGGATGTTGCAAGTGTCCATAGGCGACGGTGACCACTTACCACCAGGTGGCGCGTATGCCTGTCTGCTGGGCTAGATTTATAAAAATAAAATAAAAAATCTAGATTTCAATATGTACCTTAAAAAAACTATTTGGACTTGCAAGCGGTAATCTAAAACGAGGAAATTTCGGATAAAGCTGTACGGAGGTAAGATACGTTACTATATAGCGTTAGTAGGTACCTACAGCAATACTTCTAATACAATTATAATTTACACTGCATCCTAATGTAATTAATGCATCTTAATCTAATCTATTTTTTATTACTTTTATCTTAATTGGTTTACATTATATATTTTGGTCGGATCGACATTTACGTATTACGTAAAAGATATTACACCTGTTAAAACTATCGAAATAAGCAATGAGAGTATGAAATAATAATCACGAAATTAATAAAGCCGATTACGTAGCCATGATTCATAATTGCGGACAATATCAACTGAGACCCTGACATTCACATTCAACACGATTTGTTGTACTTTTTATCGAAGCTTGATATTTCTTTGTCGCTTTGGTTCAGATTCTTTAATCTTAGATACAACGTTTAATTAACAATAGCCATAAAGCATACTATGTTGTCGGAAACGGATACAACTGTCACGACTTATTGTGATCACGTTTGGTGTAACATGCAGCTATATATTCAGAGGCCATCTACGGTAACTGGGACTATAAAATGTTGGACAAAGGAGTTACTAGGTTATCTTGCGTTGTCTAGGGTTGTACTAGATATAGATTCTCGCGACCTAGCCAGCAGGCGAAGCGTTGGCACACAGTTGGGTTTCAGTGTGTAGTCTGGTCACTCTGCCTTTAAGTCTCACAGCCGAGATGTGCGTAACGTAACAAAAAGATACAAATGGGACTACTATTTTGGAAAAGAACCATCACAATTTTTATGGGTTTGCGAGGGATCTTAATAAGATTATCCTTCGATTCTTTAAATAGCGATTTTTTTAAATATGAGACAACGTACAGACTATAATTTTAATGCGTAAAGAATATTTTTTAAATAACTATTAAGTTCGGATTATAAAATTATTATCTGTATAAATGACATCGGTGACAACCCTATCTAATTAACTTTTCTATGATTTTATATAGGAAGTTACGGAAATAGAATTTTGTATTAAATCACATTTGCGGAAAAGAAAAGTATGTATCCGATACATTACGGCTTTAATTTATTACAACATAAGATATAAAAAATATGAAAGGTAGTAATTCAAGTTCAAGCGGCGAATATCTTACTACTTACCTTACTTACCGCTACTTTTTGAAAGATAGACGAGGAAATATAGGGAAGGTAAACGTATTTTAGTAAAAGAGAAATATCGCAATGGACTTATATATAGTATTTCCTATTTTACTAAAAAAAATTTTACAATTAATAAATTTTTCATCCTATATTATTTTTATGTTTTAAGATATAGCTATTATTGTTTTATTAATAGCACCAGGCCAAATATAATTCGCTTAAATGGTCGTGTGGAATCTTCCAAGCTGTATATGAATAATTGATTTTGTGACAAACCGAATTCCTTTTAGTTATATATTTCTATTATTTTTTTTAAAACAAATATTATTGTACAAACACACTTTTGGCTGTCAACTCATCGAATAAACTTGTAAATTCACTTGGCTATTTATGAATTCCCCGTGATCCCTCGCCGTCCTCCATAGATTTAGTATAACTATTCAATTACCACGCAACTACTTAATTAGAACCAAGCGTAGAACAATTCTAATGAGCATTTCTAATTGTCAGGAGATTTCATGTTTTTTATCGCTACTCGCTAGTATCTTGCGTGGAAACAGTTTGTTAGGTTGTCTTAGGTTATTATGCAAAAATGTGACCCATATTGTTAATTATTTATATAATTAACTACGATCTAATTAGTGGTTTTATTAAATACAGATTATATCAACGGACAAGTTTGCATGATAATGACGATAGATTAATAATATAAGTGTGTTATAATAATTAAATGTGATTTATAAACTCCGTTTTTTTATGAATACAGTTTTGTATTTTAGATTTACTGACTTTATAAGTCGAGCTTCTGCCTCCCTATTTCTAAGATTTCGTTGAAACTGAAGATGTCTCAATTTTTGTTTATTCCACTTTTAAGGCGGCTACACAAGGGAGTAAGTAGGTTTTCCATTATGGAAGAAATATTACATATACATACTTTCATCATAATCCTGTCCTATGATGAGGCGCTAAAATTTCGTTTTTCCATATAAATAATATAAACTATTTGCCTTATGTTTTATTTGAAATCAAACTTTTAAAATGTTTGTTTTAATATACATATCTCGTATTATAATAATATCTATCGTATACATAACAATATTCAATTATAATAATAATTTCATTGTTTTTTAAATATGGCATAACAGAAAATACAATTATATAATTCACAATTAACAAATATTTCGATCTCTTAACAACCGTTTGTAGATATATACTCGTATTGTATCATTGTTTATTTTCTTATATTGTATTACTTCATTTATGTAACCGTAATTGTTAAATTATTCCATTGTTACTATTAATTGGATGTAAAAATACTACTCTGTTTATTACGATAATGATGTGCACTATATAATAAAAAATCCGCTATTATTATACAAAGGTATCGTAATTATTCTGTAATTTATAGTTGTGTCTTCATATTTGCAAATCGTTTTACAAAAATGCGTATTACTCCTATTAAATTTTTTTAGTTATTTCAGCCACATCCTTTTAGATTAGGCATATCAGCATTAGATGGTATCTAAAATCAAAAGATATAATCACTATGTGCTCAGTCGGTCCAATTAAAACTAGTTTATTCATTATACATATAAATAATTAATGGATGTTGTATATTTTAAAGCATCATTCACCGACTTTAGGCTTTTCCCAAGGTGTGGTTGGGCGAAAAACTTCCAATATTGTATTAAAATAAAATAAAAAACCCACGTTTCTCTGTGGTTTTCGTTTGATAATGAGTGCACACAACATACTATATTAAATAAGATCTTTTATTTACAAATTTTAATATTAAAATAGGTAGACTCAAGAAATTGTGTAGCTGCTAAATTATATGTGAAAAACTACTATGTTTTCTTTTCGTTTAATATTCCCGTCCGAAGCTTGTAATAGTCTTAACGCTCTGATATGAAGGCATCCTGATTCTCTTGAGAATTATTATTAAGAAAACTAATGTGATACATGAAGTAAATCTGGGGAACAGAGCAAACACACTCTAGTTCAGGCTAGACACATATCTATCTCATAATCGATCTCTCATCGTCCACCCTGGGTTCATTGGCAGAAAATGCTATTAGTCATTAAGGTCGTCCTTTGTTACTTTTATTTTATTAAGATGTGCATTAAAGAATATATAAATAACTATTTGCCATAACATAATTGCCATTATAATTGTGTTAATTTTATGTAGAACAACAACAATTAAGTATTTTTGATCTACCAATTTCGCTATTCGAAATATTCTTACATATTTTGCTGTTTATATATTTGTGTAACTAATATCTATGTGATCAGCTTTCATTTAAATGTAGGCCGTAGCTTCCTTTTCACGCGTGGCCTCCTCGCCGTAGCCGTAGCACCATTACGCTACGATCGTAGCTTAGTTTTTTTAAAAACCGTATCCTTGATGGAGTATCGTTGCTACGCCTGATAAATATTAGAATGTCCAACGATTGTACTGTATAAAGACAAGTCTAAATAGATAATGATAGACTAACAAAGTGCGCACTAAAGGTCAATACTGAGGCTAGGCAGCAGATCACTTTTATCTGTTTCTTCTATTTCCGGCTCAATTCATGAGTGAGTCATAACGAATGCTATTAATCGTGATATACAGATAGAAATATCAGTTATTGTTTATTATAAGAATGTTTATACATTTTCGCGTTCATTTCGAAACTTTTCCATTTAAAATGTTTTCAGAAAATCAAAAGAAACTTTCTCCCAGTTCCTACTTGTGGAAATCATCTTGTTTTATTTTCCACAGTTTCCCCGAAGTATAAATGTTTCTCTTGCTAGCTTTTATTATATTTTAGTATCTTGTATTAAAGTTTCGCAAGCAATATTATTTATGTTTTGTTTTATTTCGAACCGTTACACGATAACTAATATAATTTAATTCTTAAGTGTATTCTGTTCAAGAGGACGAGAAGCAATTACGTCGAAAGGGTCTTGATATTTTCTCTGTGGCATTTTAATGTTCGCAAACGCGTTGTTGATGTTTTTCCAAGACTAAATGATTGTGCCATGTACATACAGTGGTAGGCTACTATCTACGAAAATGCTAATTTTAAATTATAAAACAGTTTTATTAATTATACATACGTAGGTAATTTTCTTTTATGTACCATGGAAAAAACCGTTGATGACTCTAAGTATGCAAAGCGTTGAATAAAAAAAATAATAATACGGAAAAGTTTAAATCGAGTTAAAAGCAATACATTCGTTTATCGCTCTGTACCAGAGAATCTGAGATAAGAATGATCGTATGTAACTAAACTGCAATATCTCGAAAGGCGATCAATGAACTTAATGCCTTGCTATTGAACGTGGTCAAGGTGTTCTGTACTGGCGGCCGCTAATGGCCATGACAGCGTCAGATGCTGATTTTTTTTGATTTTATACACTAGCAAACAAGGAACCTGTTGCATATCACCACTTAACGATTGATACTTATTACCGGTTTATATAGGTATTATTTCATGCCAGTTTCAGCGGATAAGGGTAAATAACATTACTTTATAGTTTACTAGCTGACATGGCAAGCGTTGTTCTGCCATTTAAGATATAACAGTATTTCTCCATTATTTAATGGATGTTATTTTACATATAAACCTTCCTCTTCAATCACTCTATCTATTAAAAAAAACCGCATCAAAATC